>JABJVR010046986.1:1523-29511 GCA_025773905.1 Chitala chitala
ATACTGAGGTTATACAGACTAGTCACAATACTGAGGTTATACAGACTAGCCAAGATACTGAGGTTATACAGACTAGTCACGATACTGAGGTTATACAGACTAGCCAAGATACTGAGGTTATACAGACTAGTCAAGATACTGAGGTTATACAGACTAGTCAGGATACTGAGGTTATACAGACTAGTCACAATACTGAGGTTATACAGACTAGCCAAGATACTGAGGTTATACAGACTAGTTATAATGAGTCCACAGCCTAGCTGGAGTGAATGCATACAACGCATGATGCACACTACAGAAAAAAAATCTAAAGAATATAATAATAATAATAATAATAATAATAATAATAAGAAGAAGAAGAAGAAGAATCACATCATCATTACTATTATTAATAAATATGACATTCGTCGGTGGGTGTTTTCATTTAGAATTAAGTAAAATAGGGTCTTTTGAAGAAGTGCAAAATAGACAGTTTTGAAAGGGATGCGTGCCAGCTTTTCAAGGGTTTTTACTCCACAGTATGTCGTTAAATTTTAATAAGTGCACGTCTGCTGATCCTCCGGTTTTGCTTTGCCCTGTGTTGCTGCCAGCCGCTGAAAGCCTTGCTATCGCTTATCCCCCGCCCCTCCCGCCTCTCTGCAGAAGCTGCCAATCAGGCACGCAGGAGCGGCCGCTGCAGCGGGCTGGACGTGTCTCACATAGTGCCAGTCTGCGTGCAACACCAGGAGGCCGTCTTCTTGCACGCAACCAATTTACAGGCTCGGCGCTGCACGGAGAACAAAGCGAGGGCTGAGCTCACACGGCCAGTTAGCGATTCCACGGTTTACTGCGCCTTCTCGCTAGAGGCGACGGTTGCTAAGGGAAACACCAAACAACGCAACATATTACCAGGCAGCGTGCATGTTATTACAGCTTCGTTTGTCCGCTTACTGAGAGTGAAGCGTTTTCGTTAAATTTAAAAACCTTGAGGTATACGAAAAGCTGCAAATACTAGTTGCAGAGATAATGATAATGATAATAATAATAATAATAAATTAATTAATTAATAAACTACATATTCTGTTTAATTAAAATAATGCATAACGTTGCTGAGTACTTTTGCCATGAAGGCTTTGAGTGTACTGTGTTGCAGTAAATTTTCTGAGGGTTCTGTACCAAAAATGGATGTCATTTTAATATCAAAATGAAAAAGCTTTCCTTTGTCCAGCACAGAAGCTTACACTACTCATAACTATCGAACAAAATTGTCTTTAGGGAAGATTTGCTTTTTAAGAAATCCACATAATAGGATTTTAAGAATAATGGACTTTCTGCTTAAAGATGGTAGGATACAAAAAACTGCAGTTGCAGGGGACACTAGAATTCACCTTGGGCCAAACTATTTAGTTTGAAAGAAGATTTGTTTCTAAATGCCAGTTTATGTCAGAACAAGCAGGAGGGTTACTCTTTCTGTACACACACACACACACACACACACACACACACACACACACACACACACACACACACACACACACACACACATAGTGTCTGAAGTCTGAAGTGCTTTATTATCTGAAACTGCAATGTTCATAAATCTGTCCTTCAGGTAATGACACTAATTCCACTATGGAGCTATAAACAAAAACTGGACCATTACTGGACTAAGGCACAGATCTGTTTTTGTGACCTTTAAACAGCAACAGCAATAGACGCTGACTGCTCGTGTTGTTCACATATATCTCTGAGAACATGCACCATATTAAACACAACTTTTCACTGTTGTCCAAAAGTTAAATTACAACTAACAGGACAAGATTAACATTTTTCCCTACAACAGTTTGGGAAATAAATATTACTCACAGTTTATGAAATTATATTGTTTATAACAGGAGGTTATATTTACTTTAGGAACAGAGGAGTAAGTATTCACAGCAAAGGCACCAGAGTCAGGATCTAACTCTTATCTAGCCATGCATTTGCTGACAAGCCACCTTAATGAGCCACGTGTTAACATGGCCATGCAGCCAACCAAGGGAAGGCCCATGCTAATTAAATTAGCCATGTCTGTCAAGGCAATCTTCCGCAGGGGCTGTCTGTCAGAGGGCCAGGGATGATTGTTATGCAGCACCTCCGGACAGAATTGATTATGGGTTTCATTCACAGCAGTGCATGCCTTGGGGGCATGACTGGATGTAGAGCAAGAACACAGCTTGGCTCGAGTAGCACTGCATTAAAGAAGTACGAGACCTGGACTTAATTACTGTGGTCGATCAATGAGTACACAAAGCTTTCCCAATAACCCAGCTTGAATGGTTCTGCATGAGCCAAAACTACCACTATAAGCTAAAACTGAATTAAATCAATGCATGGAGTAGAGAACCCATGTGCCTAGATGTCACCAAAGCCCAGCGAGCGAATTTAATGTACTCAATGTGACATTGGATTAATGGCATGGATGAAAACCAGTGTAGCAGTCTGTACAGCAACCCAAAAATTCATTATCATGCCAATCCGTCACATATTGGGGCACCAAGTATGGACAGAACATGATTGTCAGGCAAACAACAATGCGTGAGCCTCTTCTAATAATCACTGTGAAACTCTATTCCACCAACAGAAATGTGCTCATTGAATTTGAATTTTTTTATTCCAAAATGTGAAGTCTGTGAAGTTTGTAACTTTAGCTCTTCCATGTAAAGGCTCCTGTCATAGAGCATGTGGACATTATACTGGCTAAGATCCAATTAGTAAGTACCAAAACATGTAAGTCTTGGCCCTACTTTGTTAAGTCCTCCAAATTTCTGTTTCAGAGCTCTTGTAAACCAAGATTTTGGTTTGATTGTCAAGCCTCAAAAAATGCCAAGAACAGATTTCTACATAGCATGTTTTTTATTCCAAAATGTTTGAAAGCATAGAAAAGCTCTGTTTGCATTTTTAGAGAAACAAGGGTTGGGAATTACAGTCTGCAGTTAAAACACTTTAGTCTCTTTAAACCAAAGGGTAGCGGGGACACAACTGTCATGGTTTCTGTTACATGGACTGAGATCATACTGTACCACAACAAGTCATAATTAATATTGTAAGGTCTAAGCTGCCTGAAGTGCTCTACTGCTGTCTCAGAAGAAACAGAAAGCTCAGACAGGATTTAAATTATCCCACTGGATTCAGTTTCAGAAGGCTTGGATACAGGTTGATATAAAGGACAGCAGGAGAAAACCACGGTAAACAAAGCCCTGACTGAGGTCACACTCGGACATAACTGTGGGCAGGTCTCCCAGCACTGAAATACACACTCTTTCCTCAGATACACAAAAGGCATGTGTTGCACTCTAAAGTTACTGGAAAACTGGCAGACCTTTCTTTAATTAATGGCCATGACTCCCAAGACCAAAGTGAGTCTGAGAACCTCAGAATGATCCCCTACCTTGAATTAATACCAAGCAGGGTCATTCCTATTAAAACAAGACTTAGTACTATCAATCTATCTCACAAGATAAACAGTCACTGCTTACAGTTCAACTGCCTATTACAGTAAACCTGGTAGTGTTTTTTTAAGTTGTTTAATTAGTTGATTTGATACAAAGCAACTACAACAGCAAAAGCTGGAAAAAACGGAGATGAATGCTGAAACGATGCTGAGATATAATGAACCCTGTGTAAGAAGAAGACTAGACTATTCATCATAAACAGGGCCACAACCCTCCAGGAAAACCTATTTCCAAAGAACTGCAGTGTTGTACAAAACTACAAAGAAATGATGCCATTGTGAACAGTCAAAATGGTCTTTAACAGTATCTGTATTACATGTGATGATATTGTAAATGCATTATTTATTAAAGGTATTTTTTTCTCATGTCTAATGCATTTCATTAAATAAGGTTAATGATTCATATACATACAAACAAGTACCTTTCCATCAATCTCTTAACAGACAGTGAGAAAATACAAGAATAGATAGCAATATCTAATCTTTTTTATCTTTATCTTGCTTCTTACTCTGTGCTTTGCCCCAGATATACGTCTCATACATTGTCTTCCAATACATAAAATGTAAGTCGTAAATAGTGTCCGATATTATCATTGTCACCTGTCAGATATTGCTAAACAAAACAATATGTAGAAACAGGCCAAAACTATAAATATTCTCAACATAATATTTTTCACCAGGCCCAGTGCAGGAAGAAAAATTGTTGAAACAAGAGAAAAGTTAGCCAAGGTACCTCATTGAAGGTTAAACGGATGCTCAGATGTTGAAACCGCAAATCAGTAACAACTCCAAACAAATAGTAATTTCACCAGTACAATGTAAATATAATCCATGTTGTTAAAAACCTGCTTTTGCACATACTGGCAAAGGAGAAATATATCTTATTATATAGTGACATTTGAGGTATTCTCTGGAATGCTGGTTGAGAACCACCAATAGAAGTTATTAAAATGTGACCAAAAGCACCACTGAAAAAGTTACAGAATCATACATTTTACCTGTATAACTTCTTCAGTGTTTTGTGGCATACGTCTGATGATGAATGTTGGAGTGAATTTGGCTAGTTTCATTACTAAAACCAACCTTTCCAATTATTACTTTGAATTAAGTATCATTTGTGCATTGAAATTTTAAACTAGTTCACTGGAGTTCAGAAGAAAAGATGAATATGATTGTCACAATCAAAAGCAGAAGTATTTCACAAATGTATATCCAAACTGTGTAAACTACGCATTCAGTACCAGTTTTGTATACAATGTTTACATTTTACTGAGTTATATTTTTCTCCAGTTTAAGCATCAGGAACAAAACACAACCAACCCTATGAAAATGAAAGCAGCGACATTTATAAATCAGTGTTATAAACTAGTGTGAAGATTCAAAAACCCATGTGGATGACTTTACTGAACTCTGTGTAAAGGAGCCTCCCTAAAGCAGGATGTGACATGGAAACTGCTGCTTCCAGGAAGAACCAAGAGAATTCCCACAGATCATGTGGCAAAGGGTTAATTAAAAGCTAATTAGGCAGAAAATGACGGCCAAGGACCCATGTTTCCAGCTGCTTATGGGTTGCAGGCAGCTAGATAAAGAGACTTTCCAGATTTGCCTCTGACAGGGAATGAGAGGGCAGGGCAATAAAGAGACCCAGCTGGTATAAAGCGGAAGCCCCATGTGGGAGTCCTCAGCAGACCAAACACAGCTCAGCATGTGTCTGAACAAACAGCCTGAAGCATATTAATCAGGCTTTCACTGAGCACGAAACTATACCTTTTAGGGCGCATGTACCGACACTGCAACGTTACGCTTCATAACCAGTTGACTGCAACGTGCTATACACTGTTCATACAATGTGCACGTGCATATGCAGAGAATGCCATTTTGCAGCTGACACTAATGAGTAGGTAGTGTGAATTCTCCCTGTAGTGTTTGTGGAACAGCAAGATCTGTGACAATGTGGAGGGTGACAAGCATGTTTTGGAGAGGCTGCCATGTTCTCCATGTGTAACGATGGTCATGTTCATTTGGGAAGCCTGACTGAAGGACGGGGAATATGGCTGTATGTCTTGGATTTTTGAAGAGAGGGTTGTCTGCAACCATCTCTCTACCAAGGGCAAGCACACCAAACTCTCATTTGTTGTCTCCCTGTTCTCTCTTCAAACCACTGGGCTCAGAGGGTTTGATTAGGGAGTTTGTGGGCCGATCACATCCTCTGACACACTGGGGAAACATTCGTAGCATGGGTGTTGCACAAAAGACAGGCCTTGGGGCAAGTTACTAGCTCAGTGTCCATCTCCCAGTGTGAGAGAGGAAAAGATGGACAATAGCTTGTGCCATATGGCCAAGCTCACAAACATGAAATGTCTTTTTTACTTATTTTTGAATATTTAATTGCAAAAACTTAATCATTATAGTTGCATACATCTCAAAAAATATTTCTACAGCACTTCTGAGCTAGCTGCCTCATGTTATAACCTTGCATCATTTACAGCTGTACTTTACCTTTGCTGCCAACATGCCTGTTTTCCTCAGCATACTGTGAACAGGGAGGAGAGAGCACAGCAGAAGCTACTATCACTCTGTGTGGTTGTGAGCAGCTTCTGAGAAAGGATAGTCAGTCTTTACTGTAACTGTGTGGGACAAGCTTGTTCCTTTAATTGCACCAGATAGTAAAGACCAGTCTAGTAAAGGCTCTTCTTACCCACAAATGGTCAGGCATTGTCTCAGATCTGTGTCCATTATTTGATCCCGAGGTGCTCCCAAGACAGTCTGGAGAAATAGTCTCCCCAGCGCATCCTGGGCCTACCCCAAGGTCTCGGCCAATGGAATGTGACTGGAAAAGCCCCAGCAGTAATTTTCCAGGGAGTTTCCTTATTACATGCCTGATCTATTTCAGCTGGATCCTCACAATCCAGAGGAGTAGCAGCTTTACTCTAAGGCTATCCTAGACTACTGAGCTCCTCATCCAGTCTCAGAGAGTAACCTCAGAAATCTCATTTCAGCCGGTTGCATTCATGATCTTATTCTTTTAGTCATTACCTAAAGTTCATGACCATAGGTAAGGAATGGGGCTTAGATGTAGACTGACTGGTTGATCGAGAGCTTTGCTTGTAAGATAGGCTCTCTTTTGACCAAGTGGTATAACATCTGCAGAACTGTAGATGCCAATCTGATGTGTTAATCTCACTGTCCCTTCTCCCATCACTCATGAACAAGACCCTGGGATGCTTGAGCTCCTCCACTTAATGCAGTCCCTCTCGCCTGACCTGAAGAGAGCAATCCACTCTTTTCTGAGCTAGAACCATGGCCGCTGACCTGTCTTCTCAAAGTCCACAAAGCACATACATGTACACACTGGATAAGCATATCTACATGAACCCTCCCTTAACTGTATAGGGAGAACAGCTGGTTTGTTATTCCACAGCTAGGATAAAACCCACACTGATCCTTCTGAGTCTACTGAGTCATTGAAAAACTGAATCATTGCAAAGTGTTTCAATAAAATCAAATATCACCATCTTTAGAAACACAGGCAGGCCAGGTTAAATAAGAAGCTGCAGTCAGGTACTAAACAATAAAAGAAATGTATTTTATAAGATCACTCATGTATTTAAAAAACTATACCCCGCATTTGATTACAAGAAAAGAGAATTAGCAACGTAATAATATAATGTGTAACATTTGAATCAGAGTTCAGTTATGCACATTTGCTGTGTGTGTGGAGTTTGCATGTTCTTCCTGTGTTTGTATAGGGTTCCTCTGGGTTCTCTGGTTTCCTGACAGGGAGGTCACAAAATGTAAGTTACTCTTTGTGTTTGTGGGCGTATGCATGCAGTACTGAGCGTTGGTGGTGGGAATCACATTTCAGTGATAATGGTGTGAGCACTACTATTCACTTCATGTAAGAAAGGCCTGGCAACCTGCTTCTGTATCTGCCACAAACACTCTGTGACTGTGGCTAGTAACAATCAGCACTGACTCGATGGGACTTATGGTCCCATAACCAGCTATATGCAAATTAAAGCCAGTTATTTGATAATCTACATTTAAACATGCAGCACAGTCCTTCTTCTACTTTTGGCTTTAAGGGAGATTTCCCTAAGTCAATTCTTATCTCACCTTTTCATTTTTGAGGTTTTCCACTTATAAAGCATCATCTAATCACACGGTCACTTGAGGATAGACCTGCAGGACCAACTATGCATTGGTTCTTAGAATACAAATAAAGAGGTAAACTAGTCTAAGGCACATGAAGCTGATGTGATGTTATGAACCAGTGATCTCAACCTCCTGACACAAAATGCAAATAAATATATAAATGATAAAACTTTACAATCTATCTTGTGAATCCTATTAGTCATATCCTTGTCAAGCTCTTTTAATTTTCATACCATTCTGCTCAATGCAGATTAACACTACATATATAAAATAATAAACATAACAGTGCAATACTTTAAGAGTCATAATCACAATGGATACTGTCCATGCTGCCTAAAAAAATTAACTGCACCAGGAAAAAAAAATGCAATAGACCAAGAGAGCAAGCAGGGTTCAAACTCGGGTCACCCACACCAAAAACGAGGGATTTGCCCGCTGAGCCAAAGACTCAAGTATTTAGCTCCAGGAGCCAATCGGTGTCTTGTCTTGAACCCCTGGGGGTGATGTCACCATCCTTGCTGCCAACCCGCCGCCATCATTACACTGCCCCCTCCATAGCCCCTCGCTCAACCTCGTCCTAATTCCAGCCCAAGCATCTTATCCGGCTTCTGACACCACTGTAACAGCGCTGGCTAGCCATGACTCAGACACAGCAGGATAGCAGATAAAGCGGCCAATTCTTTTATTAGTTGGCCTTAAAAGGACACTTAGAAATATCGTACAAACACAATCACCTGAACACTCACATCAGGGAAACAGGAGAAAGGTGTACACTCACATGCCCAGACACAACCAGGGTGGGGTAAAACTATTTTACAAAGATTGCTGGAAAGGTGCATAATCGCCTGGCTGCTGTTCATTGGTCATGGCACCAGTGTTACACTATATATCAAGTATGTACTGTATATAATTTTTTTCAGTATTATTGTTTGTTATTTAAAGAGAAGACTCAAAGCTCAGGATCACTGCTACCAGCTCTACACCCTGCACCATCTCATGTGAAATCTAGAACACATTCTGCCTATAAGAGGAAAAATACATAGGAGTATCTGTTTAAAAAAAATACTGAAATGTATGCAGTAATACAATAACAATATGACATGTTTAGTCAAAGAAAACATTTTCTTACATGCTCCTCATTTAGATTTTATTTTAAAAAGGTATAATCAATAAAAAAATTAAAAAACTATAATCAATGCATAACAAAGTTCTTCAGTGTTTCTTTGATTCAGAACTCAAAGCAGTGAAATTAGTATAGTTTTTTTTTTTTACATTATATTAATTCCTTACTTCTGAGTTATTTTTAAACATAAACCTTTTTCTCATACTCCTTCTGCAGTTATTCCATGTAATACACAGAGCAAAATGTTAGAAAACCTTTTTCACAGATAGTTTCTGTTATAAACCCACCCTGCTCAGAAACGTGTCTCTATAGGGCACAAGGTTAGGTCACCTTGATTTTGTAGAACGTTTACTATTCTTCAACCGGATCAATAATAACAGCACACTGATCAAAAATATGGCTACGAAAGTCACATTGAATAATGCTGAGTACCTTACAGACCCTGAGGACGTTGTGATATTTCACTTTTGTTGACTGCTTTTAACATTATCATGCAAATGTTAATTGGATACACGGACTAATAGAGTTTTTTTTTTTACGTATTCTATAGAATTACACCAAATGCGTGATTACACTAGAGCGGTAACAAGAAAGACCTTGTATTGTTTTGTTGTACAACCAGGAAAGTAACAACTGCCCTGTCACGAACCTTGTCATGAGGAATTGACTCAACTTGGGTGAGATTTAACATTTAAAAAGATGTACGGGAGCCTGACTGCACAAATCCTACTGCAATTAACGTAAATGACCTCGTTATTTTTATATAGAATCAAATGAGCATGTACAAATATACATAATGTCAGTTATTTGTACAACTAAAAATGTAATAACTCGTTATTGTAACACCCTCATCAGTAACTAACGATTACATTAATACAATACTGTCCATTTGTATGATCTGCTCCAACAGAGCCTATGGATTTAACTATACCACTAAACCAGACATGGTTACTCTTTCTACACGTACTAACCCTAAACATTTGCCGTCATCGCAGCGATATTTTACTACTGTCAAAACAAGAAATAACTTGTAATTTGTGCGTGCACAAACCAAAATATATCTGACGTCAAGTTACATAAGTAGGCAGTTAGATAAAACACATATATGGCAGCTAACTGGCAAATGTATCGCAAGATCAGTAGCTTAACAAGAGCGAAAACATGAAATCACAGAAATAGACGTCGATATGTGATGTTTATTTAAAATTAGTACTCTTAAACCAAACTCATTTAAATTCACAGATCTGTACCATTATACTTAACATTAAAGAACTGTTCCTGACGAAGCGTTCATCAATCATGTAAACTGGAGTTTAAATAAATATTTTGCAAAACTTGAACTTAGTAAAAGCGAACAGCTATCATGACGTAATACGGAAAATGTGTAGGGTCAAACTAACTTCGAATTAAAAACGTGGTTATCGATACAACACGGAGAACAGCATTTGTGGTTTTCTTTTTAAGGCATTGAATTAATAGAATTTCTTTCTATACTTCTATACTTTCCAGCACTGAAGATATAACATTATAACAGAAAGCATTAGAATGGATGAAGTTGTAATTGTGTTTAAACATCAATCTTCTTAAATAGAACTTTATTAAAATTTTATACTTTTAGCATTTGTTTCAAAATCTCTGCATATATGTGACGTAAATTACCAGTATAACTCTTGTATTATATAATTTACACAAATGATTCTTTGTTGTAAAACTGTTCTCAATGAGTGTAACATATAGGTCAATCTCTGGGCTTTCCCTTTAGTTAGTTGACTTTAGACATTTGTGGTACATAAAAAGTCAACAAATTAATGTGTAGTTAAACCATTTAGTATGTACCAGAATTGATGAAAAAAAAAACAACCACTGATGTTTCTCCAAGACTATCACATTCTGATAACATCATACATGCAAATTACCTTTGAACAGCCCAGAGGCCACAACATCAAGGCTATGCTTTGCTTTCCTTGACAAATTCTCTGTGTGTATGTGTGTGTGTGTGTGTACACTTGACAGAAGCATCAGAACTATAACAGCTACTGTCCTTGTTTTAGACAATAACTAAATAACAGTGAATGACACCAGTCAACTCTGTACCAAAAATAGACTTTTGTTTTTTGTTTTTGTTTTTCTTCCTTTAGGTGATAGTTTTGTGATATGTTGCTATGTTGCTCATACACAGAAAAATTATGGTTCTTAGACATTTTTTTTATATAATCATGAATAGCTAAAAGTTCATTGTATATGATTTGTAATAAAACTGTTGTCATTCGTATGTGGAATCATGCTATGAAAGCAGACCATAGATACCACTTGTACGAAATATATGTTTATCTTTCATACATTTTATAAGAAAAATCTCATGGAATCGGTCATAATTCTTTTGAGATCAACAGAATTGTCGGATTCCAATTCATAGATTTTTACGATGTGAAGTAATGTATGTCATATTGCCAGTGCAGTCTACATTTCAGTAAACGTGAGACAGTTAACGTACAGTAATATGATACACACAGCGAATTCCCCTTTTAGATACACAAGAAATGTCTTCACTTCAAAGACATTCTATCAAGTACATTTTAAATAGTTGAGCTCGTGCTTTAGAATATACTTCAGTTTATACTTTCTGAATAGCTAATCATTACGACGTTACATCAAAATAAAAAAAAATAAAAAATCTTGTGCTACTCTCGCAGGGGCAATTTAAGGTTAGCACACCACTTCGATCACACCACACACAAACATTCCCGTCCTTAACAAAATAACTAAAATGATTTGTGCAGTATGATACCCCAATTCCTTCCACTGGCTAACGCAGCAGATTGCACTGAAGTTCGGCTGCTTCGCGTAAAAATCGGTGAATAAAGTGCTTTAGTGTCCCCAGGCTCCGATACCTATCTCCTCTTTGTACCTGTTAGTAAGAGTGTTAGCCTTTCGCGTTAGCTTGGACAGAACTGTATGCAGTCCGTTCAGATGAAAGTGAAAGAGTTTCTCAAGGTCTTCATCTTCCACCTCTGGGTCGATTCTTGATATGTCAACGCTGGTTATACCAAGTTTTTCCTTTCTTCTCTCGTCCATTTGGAGGACACCCCATTCGATATCATTTCTGATAGATTTCAAAAGGACGTAACAACTATACATGTCACCGTTGCAAAAGTAATGGGCAGAGCCGTTGCTGGCTGTTCTTATAGAGTCAATGTTCTTATCTTCATCCAGTAGCACATCCCTAAGTAGACTAGGGACCATCACCGTCTGGTCCATGTTATTCACAGCACCAATAAACCGATTCATAGCATTAAAAAGCGAATTCTTTTGATTGTGGGAATCAGATATCTGCATCATGATGATTAGAATGCCAATGTAACTAGATTCGTTTTGTTAGTAGATTTGTTTTTAAAGCTGCCGATGCCGAATATAAAGAACAAAATTAAATCAGCTGGCAAGAAGGATCCGTTATAATCCTCTTAAAACCTTTATTAATGGAAAAACTACCGCTGCTAGTTTCGACACTGTAGATGTAGTCGAACACAGTTTTCCTGATTTAACTATATATTTGGCCCAATGATGTTTCAGCTCTTCAGGGCCGGTTTTATAAAGACGGCGACTTAATGCAAAGGGCGTTTCCGGGACCTGCCGATCGAGGTTATATCCTTATATCGTAACCGGATCCAACAGACCTAAAATAACACAAAAAAGGAAAGAAATTACATCCTGCGCTTGTTATATACAAAGACTCTTTAGTAAGCATTCGAGCAATTACCAAAGAACAGAAACTTGTCGTTTAGACATTTAACCCATCCCCAAAGGACCTTAGGTGTGACTTGCAGTTAGCTACGTATCAAGTTAGCCAATCTCATCCATATTCGGATCGAAATGTACATACCAGGTAAAACACACTACTGCAAAATCACATTCACATCAGTTCTTTTGTTTGTAAAATTCTAAGATGTCACTCCGTCTAATACAACCATTCACTTGCAGTGGGAATGTTAAATATTTTATGTAGCCCACAACCGATTCCAGCACAGACGAGAAAAAATGCATATAATTGATAATCTTACGGTTTTGTAATGGAGTGACCAGCCGATTGATTTTCAGCAACCAAATCAAACAAGCGCACGAGCTATAGTATATTGCAGTGTAGGTATTTGCATATCCTAAACTGCAGTGTCAAGAAAGAAATGTCCGGAACTAAACGGAGCTGTGATCTTGCATATTCATGGAGCATCATCAGCCCACAGCCGCACCTCTGGCTTTACCCAATGAAAAATCTCTAAGTTGCTACACTGTAACGCTTAAGTTTTGTCAGCCAATCAAATCGAGACTGGTACTGGCCGAGCTTCCTCTAAGTTACAATGAAGAAGTAATTTAAGAAAGGAAGATATGTTGCTCTAGAAACTCACGGGAGTTGATGTTAAAATAACAAGTCATTGCACGTTTAAATCCAACTTAAACCAGAAGACTAATTTTTATGTTTATATGGAAGTGTGCTAAATTAAACCAACCTGTATTTAACAACGTTGTACAGTTCTAACCATTTTAAAACCTCATTGAGTGAGTAAATAGGCCTACTTTAATCAATATGCATATTTATATTTTTACTATAATCTAATTCTCAACGTTCATCGTTATGCAGCTACGTAACATTATCTGTAATTTAAAAACAAATCTAAAACAATCAGTATTAGAATCTTTGACATGCATTTAACTATATCTAAATAGTTTATGCAATGTAAAAATACAACCAATAAATCAAATTAGGCAAAACTATTCAAGAACTATTCAATTATTTTGAAAACACCCAGCTGTCAACCTACTCCTGGTGGATAAATCATCTTTTAAGTCTGTCTATAAATAAGGCTTTATCAGGGAACTTCCAGTTATCAGGGAAGATCCAGTTCACTGTACAGTATAACAAAGGCATGGTTTGTTTGAGTACTGACTAATTACATTTTGTGTGTATTCAAAAATCTTACAAAACTAGAGGCCTGCTGTGCGTTTTGTGAGGAGACGTATTTAATACATGTACTGTATTACCATTTAAAAATATTTTAGAAATGTTTTAATAAAAGTAACAATCCACTTTTGTTTTTGCACTTAGTTTTTTGGACGGACTGACCCCTTTGTAGTGATAATAAGAAACAACCTCAATGAATATATTTGAACCAGTTGCCTGAAGTTATCGGAAGTTTTTGAAATGCCTCAAAATGCAGCCGACTAGTGACATCTTGTGGCAACAAAAAGCCACTGCATCAATTTCTGCAGTCTGTGTCTACTGTAGTTCCGATTCAGATTTAGACTTTGTTTTTCCCAGTCGGGAAATTCTGATTTTACATTCCGCCAGACCACAGCATACAACACAAAACATATACACATATACACTTGTAATGAACAATAGTAAATATGTCTGTGTGAATATCGCTTTATATATTTCCAAAGATCTGGGCGTCAGCAAAGAACGAACTCTCTGTTGTCCTTGAAGTTCCAAGATATTTATAAGTATGTACAATTTCTACATCCCAACCTGCAGTCTGTGTCTACTGTAGTTCCGATTCAGATTTAGACTTTGTTTTTCCCAGTCGGGAAATTCTGATTTTACATTCCGCCAGACCACAGCATACAACACAAAACATATACACATATACACTTGTAATGAACAATAGTAAATATGTCTGTGTGAATATCGCTTTATATATTTCCAAAGATCTGGGCGTCAGCAAAGAACGAACTCTCTGTTGTCCTTGAAGTTCCAAGATATTTATAAGTATGTACAATTTCTACATCCCAACCGTTTATAACACAAGGATTATGTCAATCAGTAAGTATTTCTTTTGTTTTTGATAAATTCAAATCCAAATATTTTTCTATGCATCCAATCAACAAAATCAGGTGGGCGCAACCATGGTTGGTTGTACTGAGCACGTATCTGAGCCAACCCACATGAATGGGCATATTTTAGATTTAATTATTATGGTATTGATATCTCTCATTTATTAGTGCATTCATTAGGTAATTCCTGATTTGATCATTTTTTGATTACTTTTGAGATTAAACTTGCTCTTCTGCATTGTCACGAATGAGGTAGGCTGAGGCGAGGTCCAAATGCAGAGAGGGAGATTTATTACAGAACAGAGCAAAAATAAAGTATAAAAGGTTCCAAAAGGGTCAAAACAGGGTAAGGAACAAACATGGGTTTTGGTGTTCAACACTTGGAGATTCACAACTAAACTACAATACTACTCAACAACCGGCAACATACTGAGACAAAGGAAGAGCTTAAATAGAGGCCTGCAGGTTTGCCCTCTACAACATCAGGAAGATCAGACCATGCCTTACAGAACACTCTACCCAGCTTTTGGTCCAAGCTCTGGTCATTTCAAGATTGGACTACTGCAACTCCCTCCTGGCCGCTCTCCCTGCCTCTGCTACATATCCTCTCCAGAGAATCCAGAATGCGGTGGCACGTCTCATCTTCAACATTCCCAAATGGACATATGTCACCCCCTTACTCGTCTCACTACATTGGCTTCCGGTTCAGGTACGCATCAAATACAAGGCCCTGATGCTGACCTACAAGGCCATCAATGGGACTGCTCCAGTCTACCTGCGGTCCCGAATCAAGAACTATGTCCCCTCCCATTCTCTGCGGTCTACCAGTGGGAAGAGACTGGCCTTACCTATCCTAAAATCTGGTAAACCTAGGCTCTTCTCCTCTCTGGCACCTACATGGTGGAATAAACTTCTGCTTGCTTTGAGAACTTCATCATCCCTATCCACATTCTGCAAACAACTGAAGACACATCTCTTCAGGGAGCACTGTAGTAACTAAACATGAACTCTTGCCATCATATTACTCATTATGTTGTAACTCCAAAGCTGGCCACTTGATTTAAAGTGTGTATCTAGCTGTAATTTTCTGTTGCTTATGCTCTACTTGCGTGACAATTTCCAGATTTAATTGGTGTACTGTGATAATAGGACAGCACTTATTGTTAGTAGATTCTCTAATACTGATGACCTCGTTTGTGACACGTGTACTATTATCCTTGTAAGTCGCTTTGGACAAAGGCGTCTGCTAAATAAATAATATTTACAATGTAAATGTAAATAGGGACATTAATAAGACACAACTGGTAGGGACTGATACACTTAAGACACTGAACACGTAGGCATTTAGGGAAGGAACAGCGACACCTAATGTACATGGGAGGAATGACTCGCATGGGCATGACATGCATGTGAAACAAAGGTTATTATGACCCACCATTTCAATAAAGTAAAAAAAAAAATTATATAAACTATACGGAGCAAAGTTTTCACTGACAGTGCATGTATTAATAAAATTACACATGACTTTAATGCATTAATTAGTGAGACACTAAATAAAGTAGCTCCATTAAAAGTTAAATAATTTAGAGTCACCACATGCTCTCTGTGGTTTAATAAATATATTTGCCACTTAAAACAGGAATGCCATAAATTAGAATGCAAGTGGAAGTCCTAATGTCTTGAGGTATTTCAGTGAATGTGGTCCGACAGGCAGAGACAATACAGGAAGGCGCTATACTGCGCACGTTCAGAATATTGTTATAACCTTATTAATGACAACAAACATAATCCCTGTTTCCTACTTAAAACATTAACTAATTTAACCTCTAAAGATGTACCTAGAATGCCTTCCTATATTAGTAACAATAACTTTACTACCTTCTCAAACTGTGCCCAATGTACACCATTTGAGTCTGCCAAAAACATTAGTAGCACATTCTTTTAGTGAGTTTTCACCAAATGATGTGTTAGACCTTAAAGAATTAATAACTAATTCAAAGTCCACCTGTCTGCTCGAACCCATTCCAATGCAGTTACTTAAAGATTCACTAGAAATTTTTATAGGACATTTATTGACCTTTATGAACACTTCTTTCGCTTTAGGTATTGTACCCAATTAATTTAAAGTTGCAGCTGTTAGGCCACTGCATAAAAAAAAACCTAATCTGGATCCAGAAATAATTAGTAATTATAAACATTCAAATGTCCCTTTTCTGTACAAGATTCTGGAAAAAAATAGTTGCAATACAGCTGCTAGTTCACTTGGAGACTAACAGTTTTTTGGGTAAGTTTCAGTCTGGCTTCTGACAAGGACACAGCATAGAAACAGTCTTGAGTAGAGTTGTAAATGATATTGTGATTTCATCTGAAACAGGAAACATAACAGATCTTGTTCTATTAGATTAGATTTTAGTGTTCTGAAAAACTAGCTTCAAACTGTTGTGGGCCTTAGTGGAAATGTTGTTAGGTGGTTTATTTCTTATCTCACAAACCATTATATTATGTTCAAATATCAAATGACAGTGCACCCTTATCCATGATATCACTTAGATATGGAGTACCACAGGGATCTGTGCTGGGCCCAGTACTCTTCTCCCTTTATATGATACATTTAGGTAATATTATATGTAAGAATGATACCAACTATCATACCTACACTGATGATACTCAGTTACATCTTGCCATTAAACCTAATGATAATACACCAGCTAACACCTTAGTTAAATGTCTCAAAGACACTGAAAGGTGCATGAGCATAAACTGCTTGTCACTAAACAGATAAAACTGAGATCTTGTTGGTTGGGGCTAATGATCTTGCTAGGAGCATTTTTAGTTCAGCCCTCAATGATGCTGACCTCTGTTTCTCTATTAGTGACTCAGTGCATAATTTAGGTTTCATTTTAGACTCAAAACTCCTGTGTTCTTCCTGCAGTTAAGAGATGTTGCTAGGTTGTCCCAGTTTCTTACTGCAGAAGATACTGAGAAAATTGTGCATGCTTTTGTTTACAGTCGGTTAGATTACTGTATGCTTTACTCTCTGGAAGTACAAACCACACATTAAACACTTTACATCACATCCAAAACACAGCAGCTAGAGTTGTCACTGGAAGCAGAATAAAAGTATGACCATATAAGTCCCATACTGTCCTCACTCCACTGGCTTCCTGTTAAGTACAGAACTGATTTCAAAGTTCTCTTGCTAACATATAAGGCACTCAAAGGCAAAGCACCAGTATATCTGTCAGAGCTGATTAACACTTACACTCCAAATCATTCCCTATAATCCCAAAATTCAGGACTCCTTTCTGTTCCATTTTTGGTTCCTCTCCTCTGCTGTTGTCTGGCTTTAGTTGTATTTTTAACTTCAATCATTCACTTGCTGCTATTTTGGTAATATCAGTAATTATTTTCTGTAAAGTGCTTTGAGGCACCATAAAATGGACTGTATAAAAATCAATTGAATTGAGTTGTATTGAATAATAGTCAAGGGTTTCCCTAAAGAGGGAAATTAACATAAATTAATGCTGTTTTTGAAAAGTATTGTAAAAACATGACTGAGCTGCTTGGCACAGTAACACAAAATATTACATATACAAATTATGACTAAATGCTTTTGCCACATACCTCCCTTACATCAAATTAGAACAATTTTCTTAATGAATGGAATAATGTTTTACCGTCAAAATAAAATACAGCATTAAAATTAAACATACATGTATGCATTCTTGCAATTTCCATACAATGTGTATTAGTAAATCAAAATTTCAGAAGTGACTACACAGATATTCAGTTTTTGCTTTAAAAAAGTTGAACACAAGGTATTTAAAGTAATAAAGTGGATTTAAAGTAATAAGTACTTATGTATTAGAACTGAAAGGCAGACAAT
Source organism: Chitala chitala (assembly GCA_025773905.1). Lineage (NCBI taxonomy): Eukaryota > Metazoa > Chordata > Actinopteri > Osteoglossiformes > Notopteridae > Chitala > Chitala chitala. Next base: position 19,983 of record JABJVR010046986.1, read on the forward strand.
GAAATTCGTCTATATTATATTTATTTAGCAGACACTTTCATCCAAATTGACTTACATTTCACATACATGTGTCACAACTATATTAGTTCTCTGAATTCAACCCATCCCCCAGGGACAGCCACATGTGGTGCCAAGCGAGCTGCCGTTTGGGTGTCCTGCTCAAGGACACACCTGGGTGGGCAGGGGTTTGAAGCAGGAGATTTCCACATCCCAGTGTCGTGTTCCACCCTTTGAGCCACCAGGACTCAAAACCATAAAAACTTTAAATGTAAATTAATTGGACATAAGAGCATTATTGTGGTCTCTTTTGTTACATTGCATTCTGTTAGTAACACGATAAAGTAAATAGAATATTTATATGCATACAGAAGATTTATTGACAGCGTGTATGTAAATATGTGCCCAGTGACTGGTTGGCATCACACACAGTCTGCCCTTTCTTATGCCACTTTCACATCTTGGGTTTATGCCATGGTTTTTCTTCTCCTAATGTTTTATATACCTCAAGAGAAGTTTTACAGAATAATAAAAACCTTCATCATATTTTAGCAATTATTTCAATACCATGTAATGTTGAGTATTTTGTTAGACATGCCAATAAATGCTGTACTGTTCAGGTAACTAATTTATTTTTCTGTTGATCAAGTGGTTTAAACTTGTGCATTTATGAAACATATTTACTGCTATATTACATTTCAAACACTTGCCATAAAAGTACAGCACACCGTCCAGCTATCTAACCTCCTCTCATAACTCATGTTTATTACAAATTGTGTCATGGGATGAGAAATGCTGGCATGTTAGGACCCCCACATAGGCATAGTTCATGGATTTTAAAATGAATAAAATAAGAAAAAAGAACAAAACACAAAACAGCAAATTCCAAGAGTTATTCCAGAAATCTGTATTACAGCACAGCCAAAAACTGTAAATGAACTAAAAATACTGAAAGCTTTACATACTGAAAAGATCAAGATACAATCAGAAGTGGAGTCCCTAACCAGGCACTTTGGTAATTATCAGTTAAAAGCAATAAAGATAAATGATTCAGGGGCAGTTTGCCTTACACAACCAGCTGAAATCTGGCCCTTGGCTCTGTTTGTTTGTCTGTTTCTATCCCACACTCTTAAGACACCCAGTCCAAGTACAGCATGTCCACGTGAGAAAGAGCACTTTCTGTATGACTGCTGGCCCATTCAGGACATCTCCTCTCTTCTGTCCTGTAGTTCTGGTTGCTCCAGACTAGTCATCTTGAGTGAGACAGTAAAGAATTAGCAAAATGATTAGAAAAATAAACCAATACAAAATAAAAAGGAATATAATAACAAAAGCCATATGAACAAACCTTACCAGGCAAACATCGTGCAACCTCATTCCAGTGCGGATCGTTTTGGTCTTTATACTTTTTATTCCTTATCCAGTCTATCACTGTTGTCTTGACGTTATTTGTTATCAAATTCTTGGCATTTGTGTCGGCCAGTGCTGAAAACCATTTATTTGCAATTTCTTCTGAATGAGTATTAAAACTTTTTTTGAATATTTTGTACCTGGTTTGACTTACGGCTTTATTTTGAAAATTCGTGAATCGATTATTAGAGTCAAATTTGAATCTAGGAATTGCACCAAGGATCATATATTTGAAGGTATCAGTAACATTATTGTTTGCAATGGATGATGCTACAAGTTCACGGTATCGTTTATATCGTGTACTAGGAAATTCTCTGTGTACTTCTGCTGGTACATTGACAGTCAAAAGTCCAGCACCATGGCTCTGTTTTATGGCTTGTGTTAATGGTATGTTTTGGTTAATCCTAGTATTCTGTGCTGCCACATCAAGGAAGCCTTTGGCTAACTCACTGTTTTGGTTTAACTTGGCAGCATCCAATATACATTGCACAGCAGGTTGATGGTCTGCATTGATGAAAAGGCCACTTCCAGTTTCCTGTATAAACTTGCGATTTTTTCTGTATGTTTCTACTTTCCCCACAGTTTTTCTCAGTCTTTTCCTTGTTTCCTTTTTGGGTGCTTGACCCTCTGCCAGGAACCAGTCACCACCTCTTATGTTATTTATCCTTTCTTTGTGTTTTACAAACGATGACCAAAGCTGGGGCTGTGTCCTGAGACCTTCCGCCACTGTGGTTCTGAGTTCTCCAGCAGAAGATGAGATGTGTTCTTCAGAACCTACTGGGTTCATGCCACGAGCCACTGCATAAAACAGGCAGCTTTTATCTGTGTTCTCCACAGCCACTTCCTTATTGCCAATAAGCACGTTATAATGGCCATCTGGATACTGCTCACTCTTTGGCTTATACATCAATTCCACACTCCTAGATGTTGGCTTAGTGCTTGGATCCACTATCTGCATTTGTTTGAGTTTTCCACGGTGATCCTCTGTGAAAACAGTAAAACGAGTACCAGTGGCTTCTGCTAAAACCCTGAGATCAAGAACAGTTCCTGGAGTTTCTGAGTTCTGTACTTTGTCAGCATATAACTGTACATGTGCTACATCATTTGAGTTAACTTTTCCTGTTTTGTTCAATGGATAATTGACAATAAATCTGTTCCTCTGACCTGCCCTAAGTAATGCATGTGTCTCGTCGGTACGTAAGACATTTCTTATAGGTCTCATCAGGTGGCCATTAAGTTTGTTCTGTGCAGTAGATATAAGGTGGCTTGAAAATGTTTGGTGAACTGTTTCTACTATAATATCTGTCAGCTCTGCACCAATGACCTCAGCTAAATGTTGTTTGAAAGCATCAAATTGCGGTTTTTCAGAATCTTCACACTTTACTTTTTTCTCCAGCTTGTGGTCCATTATGAACTTGTTCAGTTCCTTAGAGTACTTTTTGCTGAATTCTTCTGAAAGGTTTAGTGCTGCTTCAACACTGTATCCACACAGCCCTGCCATGGAGGTAGCTTTAACAAAGATCAAAACTGATTTTGTTCTAGAATTTTTAACTCCTTCATCAGCTTTATCAATTACACCTAAAACTGAACATATCAGTTTATTTTGCCAATTAAGGTCTTCATACAATGGGCCTAAAACCAGTCTGCAACAGTGCATGAAAATATCTGTCATGTTCATTTTACTTTCTTCATCCTCAACAAAATTCCTTATTTCTTTGCTGTCTTCAATATGTGACAGGATAATGTGCTCCACTGGTGTACACAACACCCCTTTGCTTATATCTAACTCTACCTTTTTCACAACTTCTTTTCTAACCTCACTTTTTATACTATTTATTATATTTTGCAAAATTTCTTCCTCGGCTTTGTTGACTAAAGTAAGTGCAGTTTGTTCAGCAACAGTTTTACCTACAAATTTAAAAGAATTTTTCAGATTGGTTTTCATAACGTCATGAGACATCTGACTTGCTGATTTGGATAAGACCTTAAGCTCTTTACCCAGTCCTTTAAGTGCAGCTTTGGCTGCTTTGAATCCTTTGGAAAGTAATCTCCCAATTCCAAAACCAATGAGAGAAACACCAACTGAAATGGCTTTTTCTATAGCCCACTCTTTCCAGCTGAACTTTCCTGTGATCATGGCCTCTACTCCATAAATGCAGTCAGATACTCCCTCAGATACAAGTCCCATGCCAACTGTAGCTAATGTTCCACAGGATAGAGCAATAAGAAACAATCCTCCAACTACCTGTGAAAGTCCAATGAAGAAGACTGCAAGTCCTTCCCAAGTAAAACGAGGCCTTTCTTTAACAGAAAACACACTGTACAGACCCTGCATGTGCAGGTTACTCAGTTCTTCCTGGAGTTCATTGTCACAATTTGGCACCAGTTGGAAGACAGCCCTCGGAAATACATCAGCTTTTCCATTTTTGCTGTTGATTTCATTCAGTTTTTCAATGGCTTCTTGAATGTTTCTGTAAAAGAAGTTAAGTGTTTTGACCCTAGCATTAAACTGTTTGCTTAAACTTGTAGAAGCTTCATTTTTAGAACCTGTATATGACAAATTTAAAATACACTGGCACACAGTGCACATTTCAGAGAAACTCTTCAGTGAGTCCATTGCCCGATTCAAGTCATCTATTTCATTTGTGATACACCCGTCATTGTCTTTTAAAGTGCAATATGCATGGTTGTAAAAGGCGATGGCAGCCCAGGTTGGGTCTTCACGCATGGCTTTTTCATAAAGCCTACAACTTTCTGGTAATTTCTCATCCAGAAGTTCATTGTTGCCTAACTTGATGTAGTGATAAATGCTGGAAATGGGAGACTGCTCAGAGAGGGATTCACGTTGGGCAATCTGCATATCTTCACGTAGGCTTTCTAACAGTTGTGCTCTATTCAACTGTTCTATTTCCTTTGATTTTTTTTGTAGCCAAATGCCCCAGTATTCATTCATTATTGCAACAACAACATTTCGGTCTTGGTCATTAGCATTTTCATATATGTATTTAAGGGCTTTACAATACTCACAAAACAGATCCTCTCGCAGATAAACTTCCTGCAGGTCAGTCATCATGTACTCTACTTTTTCTTTTGCAATAAGATCTCTTTTGAGTTTCGCATCTTCCAGAGATGACACTGGTATTAAAGACTCCTCAAGATGTTCCATACACATGATTATTTTAGCTGATCCAGGTTTACCTTTTCGTGCAGTGCGACCAAATGCTTGACGTTCTACTCTCGAGTTCTCGGAAAGAAAGGATAGAACTACAAACAAACCACCATTGTTGTTCACGTCTTCTGAGATTTTAATGTCTGTACCTCGACCAGCAAGGTTGGTTGCAACAATCACATCACCAGGCTCCAAGTCTCCAATCCTATTTAAACTGTCTTTGTCACTGCGTGAGTAAAGGATGATTTTCTTTGAAATGTTCTTGCTCAGTTCCTCATGCAACTCTCTGGCTTTATTGATACTTTCACAAATAATCAGAGCCGCTCTCCCACCCCTAAATGATGCTGGAGAAACATGTTCTTTGACAACTTTGCATATTTCTGTTTTCCACTCTTCATTTGTGCTGGTTACAACACCCTCAGTTTCAAATAACTTTTCCTTTGCAAAGGATGGCATTCGAGAGGCAGAGAGTTTTAAATATATGTCTTCCAGAAAGTCAATTTCTGATTGATTCCCGAGTGTTCCTGTGGTACCATATATCCTGCCTTCATATTTCTTGAAGAAAGTAACATTGGAAATGTAATTAGTCACAACTGAGAAGGAGCTCAATTTGATTTCATGTTTCATCTCAAGAAACTGCTGCAGACCATCACCCCACTTTTTGTTTAGTTCAACAATGCCGGTAGATTTGAAATCAACAGGACGAATACTTTCATTTTCAACTATGTACTCCCTTCCCTGTCTGAGCTTCAGTGCAAGAAATGCATTGTGAATCCATGTTGTCAATTTATTTTCCACTATTTCTTTTAAGAAGCCAGGTATGCAAATCTTGTTGTCATGATTGGTACAAGGAGTAAACTGCAGCTTTTCTAGAACTATTGTTGCAATTGGATCACAAAGGATTTCTTCAGAGACATATAGAGGACAACTCAATCCTTTATCAACAATTAGAAAAGTAAGGTCCTGAACATCATTTGAAGAAATTTGTCTGGGGTTAACTAGTTGAATGAATCCTTTTGCATCCAGTTTGTAGACAACAAAGTTGTAGGGAACATAATCTTTTATAACATTCACAAAGAAATCTATCATAGATTTTGTAGTTATGGTTCCAAGTTTTTCAGAGTATTGATTTGGATTACTTTTACTTAATTCTTCTACAAATCCTTGAGGAACTATGTGGTTTTCTTCAGCAATCTGTAAAATGTCCATTGGGCTTTGTAGGTCAGTGTCTTCAATACTGATGGCATCAAATATAGCTTTGTGGAAAGGGACAACTGGTCCACGTACAAACATTTCATCTTGTCCCGCCACCAGGCCATACTGACTAACATGGCCCCAGATGAGTGACAGAACTACATTTAGGTGATGCATGCCAACTATATCTTCTGAGAGATATGTAAGTTGAACTCCTTTGTCCAGAAGAAGGGAATCAACTTCATCTATTATCACACATTGGAACTCTCGTCTCTGCCTGATGTTTTTCATTTCAAATACTTCTCTTAGATAGTCTGCTGCAAAGGCATCAACTGTACCATAAACAACATCCATCTGGTAGCAATTCTGATTTTCTGATTTTCTGGTGTTTGTGTTAACTGTTATTCCAAACTTACTGTAAAAGTCAGACCATTCATCTGAATCCCTTTGGCATAAAACAGAGGAGCTGGACACAATGTCAACCTTGTCTCCTTGTAACACCCGTAATACAGCATACATTGCTATGATGCAAGACTTTCCTTCCCCTGTTCCTACTTCCAAGAGCTTCCCATAGTCAGACAAGGCAAAAATACACCAGCTAATCATCTGATTAAGGCGTGGCCACCATTGTCTTTTCCCATTACATATGTGCACAGCATAGCATAAGGCTGCAAGCACCTCTTGCAAGTCACCTTCATCTTTGCTCATACTTAATTTGCGAATTCTGTTAACACTGAACTCAGAAATTGTTCCTGATGCAATACGTTCATGGACATGTTTCACAATGTTATAAATCTTGCTAATTGTTACTTCATCAATTTCTTTCAATTGTCTTATCTCCTTGAAAATGATATTAATACTTTTTGAGTGTTCATCCTTCAACTGTTTTTCCAAATATGTAATGTCATCCTTTGTGTGGATTGAGCCCACAATCTGAAAGATGGTTTGATCACTTTGGTTCCTCCATTCTGGAGAAATCTGATACATTAATATCAAATTAATAATTTTCAAGATGTGACTGTGACTCTGAGGACTATCGCTCCCTAATAATGTTTTCAGAAGTAATACGGCTTGCAATGGTGACCAAAGTTGTCCAGCCACCAAATTTTGGATTAGATCAGACAATGACTTGTCTCTGCATAGCTGTATGGTGGTAATCATCAAAAATTTTGAACAAGTCTCATTTATATTAAGTAACCCAACAGCATGAGCGCCATCTATGATGCCATTGGTCATTGTGTTAAGAAATTTCAGAGCTGTGACTTCTTGGGGTGTGAACTTGTGCTCGGATAACTGCTGAAAAATAGTCAACATTTCGACACTAGTATCGGGTATATTGGCTATGTTTGTGCAAAGAGCCCCAAATAGAGCTCTGACAAATAAATCAATATGGCTTCCATATTCTTCCTGGCTTAGGAGGCTTTTCAGGTATCCAGTTATGTGTTGCAGGATAATATTGTCATTGTTTTCTGAAAAAATCCCACTGTCCTTCAACAAAAGGCATTTTTTATCAACAATTAATTTTCGAGTTGATTCTTTTTGGACATTTTTAGTCGTTTCTAAAGAGTATTGTAAAGAATGAGCAATATATTCATCTGTAGTAGCACAGAAAATGTCTGTTTCATGGAGAAACTCATCACCAGTGACCTCCGTTACTGAATGTAATGACACTCTAAATCGCTTGTAAAAATCAGTCCAGTCACTTATTTGCTCACTGCATTCAGCAGTGGAGCTCAGCACAACATCCACTTTGTGCCCCATTTTGACCTTCATGATGAGAAACATTGCTGTGACACAAGGATCCTCTTCAAATCCAACTATCTCTGGTGTCTCACCTCCTTCAGCCAACATTAACATACACCAGCAGATCATCTGGTTCACTGAGGGCCACCATCCTTTTGTGTTAAATACTTCTGTACATAGACTAAATAAGGCATCCTGCAAGTTGTCCATGTTCAAATTTTCACTTCCAACGGAATCTCCAGAAAGAAATTCCTTAGTTCTTCCTTTATTAATAACATTTTCAGAAAGTTTCTGGACAGTAATAATGCTTTGCTTGATTTTGCAAGTTGATGCATCCCCAATCTTTCCAGAATACTTAAGGTTGCCGAGAATTTTATCAAGGCTGTTTTCATTTTGGTGTTTTAACGAATTTTGTAAAGCTTGATAAGCAGCACTGAAGCTATTCTGGTGAAGAATATCAACCAAAGACTGACCACTGTCATCTTTCCATAATGGTAAGAGACGATGTGACAACACTTGTTGCAGGACTTTGTATACATCAGTATCATTCACACATTCTTCTGTTAAAATTTTGAAAAGGTCTAGTGCTTCAGTTGGAGTCCACTGATATTTTTCCACAAGTTCAGAGAGTATTTTAACAGATTCTGAGGTTTTATCACTAACATTCTCAAAAATTGTTAGCATCAGTTTAAAGCATTGTTTTTCTACATTTAGTATGTGTATTTCTGAAATGCTTTCAATAATTTTCTGAAGGGAAATCAAAAGGGTTTCCAGAAAGGCAAGAGTAAAATTATCTTCCTTGGTGAGGTCAACTCCAAGCCATTTTTCTGCAATAAAGACTGATTTCATGTCTGAGTGTTTTTCATTTCCACACCCCAGAAGACTCAGGAAAAGGGCTTGTGTCAAAAGAAAACATTGGTATATGTCACCTTCTGGCTGACAGAGCTCCTCCACAAGAAAATGCACATTGTCAGATGAGCTTTCTGTAAAAATGCTGTCACATTCTTTCTGAGACAACAGATACAGTTCAGTTATCAATGCTTGTGCATGTTTGAGTGTATCGATACATGGAAGGTCGTCTATCCATTCATCAAAAAGAAGATCATCTAAGAGTTTTATTATCTTTTCCAGCTCGTCAGTTGTCAGTTGATTGAGGTCAAATCCAGGTAAAATATTACACCGTGAGGAAAGAACTTTCATTAGCACTGAAGTATTTTCATCTGTTAACACCTCAATGTTTCTTTGAAAAATGTAGACTGCTTCATTTTTGTCATTGGATTTAGTCCTCACACTTTCCCTTGCATTTTGCAGACTCTGTTTTATCCGACTGTTCAACTCTTTCTTTTTTTGATTTTCATTTTCTTTTCTTTGTCTTTCTTTTTCTTGTCTTCTTTCCTCTTCTCTTCTCATTCTTTCCTCTTCTTGTCTCCTTTCCTCTTCTCGTCTCAGTCTTTCCTCTTCTCGTCTCAGTCTTTCCTCTTCTCGTCTCAGTCTTTCCTCTTCTCTTCTCAGTCTTTCCTCTTCTCGTCTCCTTTCCTCTTCTCTTCTCAGTCTTTCCGCTTCTCGTCTTCTTTCCTCTTCTCTTCTTTGTCTCTCATATTCTCTCCTTTGTCTTTCTTCATGTTCTTGTCTCTCTCTGTCTCTCTTCGGTTTGTTAAAACAGTCAGGACATTCATAGGCATTATCATGGCCAACCTCCCTGTAGTACTGCCCACCATTAAACACATACACATGACGTCCATCGATCATTGCTTTGGAGAGGTCACTAAAATCCCTACATGGAGGTAAACAAGTTCCACACTTGAAGCAATGGCAGCCATTGTATTCTGATGGTACATTTCCCATGATGACCAGATACAAAATCTGCAAAATAAAATATATATTAGTGTCAAAGCTCTGAATCAAATTTACATTTAAAGGTATATAAACAAGATGGCGCCGCGGAAGGACGCCTTGGTACTTTGGTGCGTTCTGTTTTGTCTGTATTTATGTGTAAACTTAGTGTCTGGTTGCTCT
>JABJVR010046987.1:0-26704 GCA_025773905.1 Chitala chitala
AAAAAATACTACATTACTTATCTAAAAATACATATCAACTAAAATAAAAATAACAAAATACTACTACACACATACAAATAAATTTTTTAAAGGAGTCACACATTATAGTTCATAACCACTGTTTTAAATTATACAGAGACTGATTTTGACTACGTCCTTAACCATTACCTGTGAAAAATGAGTACTGCATACTGACAGAATATGATATACAGTTACCAGCCCTGAAACTATGCACAGATTCATGTTTTTCTTATATCCTTTAACCAGTTGTCTGCTTTAGAATTTTCCATAAAGTAAAAATCCATGTATTTATCTGATATTTTATATATTTGTTTTTAAATGACATTTTTTATTGCAGTTTGTTCAAGGCAGAAACATCTTTTCCCCAAATATAATTGCTGGAATTACCATCACAAACAACTTCTATCATGTGCAACATAGCTTTCCGCGAGCATGTATCTGCTTCAGCCCTTGAGATACACTTTACACTTTCAAGCTCATCTTAGTCAATAGGGTGTGAATTACAGAGAGCAGCATTCTGTCTCCGAGCACGAGCAGGTGCCCTGTTTGTCGTGCTGTAGCGTCTTGTGTCGCTATGGATTCTTTAAAAGACATGATTTACTTTGTAAATCCATAAGAGCCAATTCAGAAAGCCACTATGCAATTTTAGCATCTGGCTTCAATTGCTTGAGTACACCATCGCGCTGTGTCAACAACAACAACGACGGCCACAAAAAGCGTTTGCCTGCTTTAAGCCTGAGGTTATTTAGGAAAACCTTTAGCGAGTGCCGAATTTCAAAATAAGTTAGTTGAATCAGTTTGAACTGAGTGCTTTTTCAGCAAATCCCTCTCGTGCTCATTACAAGGCTACCGTGTTAGCCGCCCCATCTAAAAGCCATTAATTCAGCGGTGAATGCGCACCACGAGCTCTGTGGATTTCTAAAGAATTTTCAGCTGTAATAAGTCCTCGGAGTTACACCGCTACGTTCTGACACCCCGTCGAACTTGCAGCGATACTAATTTAGACAGAGGGAAACTGCATTTGGATACAGAAGTAGCTTGTGGACGGGAGTACTGCTTTATATCACACACTAGTCTGTTCCCCGCGGCGTGCTTGTCACCCCATATGCAGTGCGCTAGGAGGCACTCAACAAAACGGTTTAAAAAAGGCAATCATGTGTGAAATGCAGTTTCTGACAACCAAAGGGCGGAAAAAAAAGTAATAAGGACAGCTCATGCTATACAGTTCCAGCTCTATTTGTGTTACAAAAATCTACAGCAACACACTGGTGTTTAATCATTGCAAATGTCCCTGGCCAAGACAACATAGATGTTTCTTTCCAGTCTTATATCAGTTAAAACATCAATTTCCACAGACAGGAAAAGAGTCCAAAGATATGCAAATGACCTCTGTGATAACTCTGGAAAGCAGGAATGGTTCGGACTGGCCTTTTTTTTATTTTTTTTTTTTTTTCTTTCCCACCAGTAAAGCTAAGGAATTCAATATTAGCACTAAATCAGATGGTCAGCTTTTCGAAGTAAAGGAGATATGCCCCGCTTTAAACTTGCTTTTCTTCAGTGGCTAGTATGTACTTAAAACAAGAGGTCAATAGTTAATTAAGTCCCACTTGCACATTCATCTCGCTGCAGATTCCACCACAGACTGGTTGTCAGTCAGTGTTCTGTGGGATGGTACAGCATGTCTTTAAGTTAAAATCTTTAGGGTCATGTAAAATCAGGCATTATGTACTGCCAGTTAAACGAACATGGAAACTCCTGCTGAATATGTTTCTAATTATGTCTCTCTGGTCACATTTGGAGATAATGATTCTTTCAGGGGACAAAGTCTGCTGGAATCAAATCTGAGACTATCGTCCCTCGCTGTGGACCCTGTTATTCAGAATGTGTAATGAAGCTGCCGAGAACGTGGGCATCTGATGCCAAAGCCGATTAGCCAGGGAATTAAGGGCAAGAGCAGAAAAATAAAGAATTTAATGCAACTGCGAGGACTTGGTTTACTCTCATTCTGAGCCTGTTTACTAGGCTTGGAAGGACATGCATAGAGACCGAAGAAGATTCAACTACAAAGCATCACTTTACTTTCATCCAACAATCCAGGTAATCAAATCCAAAAATCACTATTCAAAAATCATAGTTAATCCAGGCAAAGAGTTTCAACGTCCATGTTATGTATGTATTCCGCAACAACAACAACAAAGAGAAATAAATAAGGCAGAGTCAGGAGCCAATATGAACGAACTGAATACATGGACAAGGGTTGGACTGAATATGCTGAGAACCACTTGCTGAAACAATACCTCACTGTGAACTCACAGGGAAGGTGCTGGGACTGTATATCATAAACTGAGTACAGCAACTAATAATGCATGACAGGAGAGTCAGATACTGTGGGAAGTGAGGGTGTGGGCCCATCTGGCTGTTGGTCCTCTGAGCTGGGTGTATCTTCTGGTTGTGCTGCAGTGTGAGTGGGCGTGGCAGATGACAACAGCAAGCACTATTGGGTAGAAAATGTCATACCTGCAGATGTGAAAGAGCCGCTGCCTTATCAGGTACAAAAAAAAATGTCCAAGGAGAACCCATGATGCACTGCACGAGAACAGCTTGTCTAAGGAGCTGACTCAGCCCTCGGCAGTTAACGTCTGAATCATTTGGGACCAGATGGGCTACAGAGCTCCACTATTGGAGCCAAACACTTAGGACCATATGGCTTTGTGGGCTGTTAAAAAAAAAAAAAAAAAAAACTTCTTCACACCCCTGCCCATGTCCAAGCTCCTCATTCGAGTAGACAAGCAGGTGTTACCAGGTGCTACATGCAAATTACAAACAGAATTCTGCACGGTACAGCTACATTTTGACTGCTTTTAATGGAGCAGAAAAGCTCAAATGCTGCTTGAAGGTCTCCTTTCTCACCATCATACGCCCCGCGCATTCTGTAGTCCTCACATACGTACACTTCAGACACCGCTAGCTGATAAGCAACATTTTCCTCTGTCTCTCAGGATGATGCTATCTTTAAGACAGCTGCCTGACCCTCTGCCTTTGTCTAATAAACATGACCTTATTGTACAAGGGTGCTAAAGCACAGCTCACATTGGCTTACGTAACGTGGAACATGCAGATGTGTGTAAACACAGTGGTTGGTGTCCAGACGTTATCTAGGAAAAAAGCATGCTCTTTATGTTTTGTCATTTTTATTCTCATGACCTCAATTCATTTTCATGGGATTGTCACTGAATGAATGTTTTCTCTGAGATGCGTTATGCTGCATGTTGAACTCTGAGCAGAGCTCAGAGCACAGAAAGGAGAATATCTGGGCTTTTTTAACCCTGCTTTATCTGCACCTGCATTTATTCCACACAGCAGCACTGCAAATGGGAGCACTTGACAGGAAAAACTGGTCAAGGCAGCACAGCACTTACTAAGCCATACTGGAAATGAGCAGGGAGATGAACTGAAACTAGCAAGTCAGTCAGACTGTTTATAGACAATTTATGGGAGGTTTATAAGGTCATCAAAGTCCTGGCTTACAGCAGACACTGTTTTTGTATTCTGTTTTCATGTTAAAGCATTTCATCTTCAAGACGTCTACAACCTGACAGCAATATTGACTGAACAATCAAATGGCAGCAAAATATCAGCTCTGATGCAGAATTATAAACCTCAGGTGAATGGGGTTAACAGTATGCATAGGACTAGGTCTGGGCAATCACATTATTTCAACATATACCGTGGTATTTACGGCAGGTATATATGGGTGTGTGAGTGTGGGGGGGGGGTATATCTTCAGTCTATGATAGTACATAATATGTTTCTAATAAACTTCTAAAGAACATACGCCACCTCTCAGAGTTAAACATATCTGCACATACATTTGTCTAATCTAGTAATATTCATGCCAGCATTTCAATAGATGAAAGTGATCAAATTCAACAATACATAATGTGTCCTTAAAATTATATCAAATACCAAAACCCACAAATGGTAACATGAACCAATCCTCAACATTGGAGACGAAATTAAGAATTATGGCAATATAGAGTTATGTCAACGGAAAATAAGTTTCAAAGGTGTGAGGCCACAGGAGTGTGTCCATATCAGATAATAAACCCGTGAGATTAATTGGGGCAAATGACATGCACAAGTTAATAGTGGAAGAAAGACATGTGTCACACAGACGTGTGACGGCTCACTAGTCCAGTGTCAATCTCACGTGTGTGACAGCTCACTAGTGTAGTGTAAACTCACATGTGTGATGGCTCACTAGTCCAGTGTCAATCTCACGTGTGTGACGGCTCACTAGTGTAGTGTAAACTCACACGTGTGACGGCTCACTAGTCTAGTGTCAAACTCACACGTGTGACGGCTCACTAGTCTAGTGTCACACGTGTGATGGCTCACTAGTCTAGTGTCACACGTGTGACGGCTCGCTAGTTTCAGATGATTTTCTGTTTAAGACCATAGATGTTTGCCCTTGGATAATTGTATGTATCGGATAATTGCATGTATATGTAATTTATGTAATGAAAGATATTTAGATGGATCAAAATGTGTTTCTGAATGTCAGGTACACTGAGAAAGAAGACATGTTCATTATGAAACGTCCTCTGTGATAGGTATTCTGTGTAGGTTTTCGAAGGAAATTACCTTCCACATAAAAAAAAACAAAAATACCTATTATCAGGCATTACACAAATACACACACAAACGTATGTATTTTTGCACATGTTAGCTCACTCTCATGGTGGTGTTATTACAAGAAATGCCTTCTCTGTGATAACACAACCTAATCAGCTCACATCACAGTCTCTGTCACAGGTCCCTGTAAACTCACTGCATGTACCACCTGCTTTTCTTTTTTTCCATAGTTTTTGTTGGATATATTGCTTAGTTTTCAGGTAAGGTAAGGCTACCTAGTCTTTTTTTCATAAGAAAAATTTAGGTAAATTGTCAAAATAAAAAATACGGATTTAAAATAAACAGTGTCTCAGAAAAATTTATTTATCCCTCATAAAAAATAACTAGGCATAAACGAACAAATTTTTAAATGACTTCTTCAACCCATGTCCCTAACATGTGCTCTCTGCTCGTTTACATAATCCCACCATATTGCAACTGCCCTGCGCTGTTTTATGGGCAAGAATTTATATTACTCAGGTTTCCACTAGGTGTCAGCAGAAGCAAGGATTTTTGAAACATTTTATCGTTTATATAGCAAAGAGGTTGCATTAGGGATGCAATTATGAAACAGGCCATAATATATAGTGCAGAAATTAAAGTGCTGCAGTGACATCATTATTGCAGGCTGATGCACTCTGTCGAAAGTGGATTTGTCAGAGTCGATGGTCTGATCCAGGCACCGCTCCAAGATCCTCCTCCTTGGAAAGAGCCAGAGGAAAAGAAAGCTGAGCGCTTTGTGGGTGTTTATTTTTATCAAGTCCCACTAATTTCTCAAACTGCAGCCTTTTGAAGGTCTGCCCTGCTTCAGCGCCAGCGCTGGTTGCAGGAGAGAGCTTCAAGGGATCAACACCAGCAGGGGCTATAAATACATGGCAATACCCATCTTGTCTAGGCAGAGCACACCCTCTGCATATCATATTACGCTAATTTGAATAATTCTGCCATCCCGCAGAACAAAGAGTAGCCGGGAAGTAGCGGTCGCAATGCGCTCCGCGTGTTCCGCCCGCCGCTCTGACACAATAGGTTCTTCTTCATTTACGTAACCTGCTCTGAGGCTCCTCAGAGCTCAGGCTACAAATGGGAGATTAGCTCATGTGCAAAACTGCTCCTGCCACGTGGCACGGGAAGGGAAGCAGCACGTTGTTTTCAGCAACAGTGCTACTAGACATTTCCAGGGGAAAACGGGGTCATCATTCTACTCGCTTCCCTTATTATCACTGTCTCCGATTATATCGAGGTGCTGACGGAAGACGTGGCATCAGAGCTGACAGGTGCACCTTTCTGTGTTACGGATTTTATGCCTGCTGCCCCTCACCTTTACATACTCCCCTATGGAAATTCTTTGCAGCGTCTTAAAAATTAAGCCCTCATTCCTCATCTACGAGGGTCACGACCCCTCTCTTGTGTTGTTTTTCCACACAGAACCCCTTTCCCACTTCTTTTGCATTAACTAGCTGTGACAACAGGAACAAGGACACACCTTGACACACATGGTCAAGTCTACTTAGGAAACAAACCTGCAAAACAGCATACATGCAAACCAGTCACATGATTGTCTGATTTAACATTTAAACAAAAGAGCCACTTATCTCTTCCCAAGCACTGTGAAACCACAGGCCAGCACTACACTGTTCACCTGCCCTCACTCTTTAGCCAGTGCACTAACAGGCCTTGAACAGATTTGTATCGATGGAGTGCTGCTTTTTTAAGACCTGTACTTCTCTGAGAACCTGAGCTTGTGGTGCCTTTAACTACTAAGCAGGATACACCTCAAAGACAAAAACAAAGGAACAGAAAAGTACATCCTTTTTTCAGCTTCCAACAGCTACAGCGCTTGACTTAGTCGATGGAAATGTAAATACCAAACTCATTATTCAGCACCCTTCAATAATTATTCAAAACTCTGAAGCCAGACGCGTATTGAAAAACTAATGAAACAAAGCACTCAGTAAAGTGTTGGGAAAGGCAATCCTTTTGTGTGAAAATGTGCTTTCCCCTGCATTTTAACAGAGCTGTAATCATAGTTCTGCCTCAGTTCAAACAGGATTAATTCTTTTCAAATGCTTACACATGCTTTAGGAATCTGTAGTGGATAGAAGCTCTTCTGTGGAATGTTTTACCTTTGCATTTCCAGGGATTTTATTTTATGTTTTTAAACTTAGAGAACATATTAAAAGAAGTTATAATTTCAAGACAGCTATTATATAATATTGACTCTCATGTTAATTTTAAATTGCCCCTTATCTGCATCATCTGAATTTGAAATTATAAAATCAAAATCTTGAGATTTTGCTTTTGCTATTAAATTGAACCATAATTTTGAATCAGAAGACAGACACTGTATTCTCTAAGCAAGACTGTTGCAAAAGTCAGTTACATAAAAGGAAGCTAAAATGGGGTTCACAAAGAGGTTTGTATGCATTTCCCTAAATGTGTCAAGTCAAAAAATTGTGACTAGTTAAATCCACTATCTTGAATTTTAATTTGTAATTAAATTCTCAGCAGCATAGACATAGATATGTGTGTATAATGGCTGAGAGATTTTACAGCTATGTTGGAGTCACGTGGTATGAAGGCTGACAGGCCGGCTCCTGATACCGTCACCCCCCAGGTCAGAGACGCATGCCCTTTGTCACCCTCTGCTGGAATGTGTCATCTGTGTTGACGACTGCCACGGCAGTCGCTTGCAGGGAGCCATGGACCCAGGCTGTTACTGAAGCCAGGCCTTGAGGTGTCAGATTCACTGTCTGATGAGATATGTGTCTGGCTGGAGTTACACATTGTCTTCTGGAGGTGCATCCAGTGAGGAAAAGGATGCTGGGATATCATGCAAATAAGAGGGAGGCTTTGCAGCTAAAAGGCACCTAAATATAGTGCAGTATACTACAAGAATATACAAAACCATACCTTTTTTTAAATACATGTTGAATTTCTGGTTTTTATTTATAATCCTAGAGATACTATTTATCTCCCATATCTTACTTTAGCACTTTTCACACAAGGCCCACAAAAAATAACTCTACTGCTTCACATATTAGAACATAAATATCCATCATGCCAAAATCCATTTTTAAATTCTGTCTTCCAAAATAAAAGGAAACAGGTTTGTTAATTTGTACTAAGAAAACAGCCAACATGACAGTTGACCTGAGTTTAGTCTGTTCTTACCAACTAACACAATACTAACATGTAGAGGGCCGTCTTTTCAGCCACGCTATTTGTTAATCGTCTGCTAGTGCCTGTGTGCATGACACCTACATGTACTGTTGAAGGATTCCTGCAGCTGAAATACTCACACGCTTCTCACAGACAGTCCATCCATTTGATCCTCCAGTAACAGCGCAAGCACATTAGTGACACGCACTAAAAAAGTAATTCCCTTCGGAGGCGGCTACAGGTAATGTGGCTGCTGTCCTTGCTTTCTGAGAGGTTTGCATCCAAAGCTTTCCCTTTACTATCAGATTTGAAATACAGGCAGTCCTTGACATAAAACGATTCGGTTTACGGCAACTGACACCTGACAGCGCCGCCAATTTACACAAATCTTTTCAGCATATGTCACTGAATGTTGGTATTTACCTTAAAATGGCGTTGTCTTCAAACGCAATGCCGTTTCGAAATTGACCCAAATACATTTACGCTTGAGCTTAAATTTTTAAGCAAGGTGTTCTCCTAATTCATTAAAGGCAATAACAAAACATTACAAAACACATTTGGAGCCTGCAGAGAGTGTGAATGAAGAGAATGTTTATATATTCATTAATTTGCAGTATATCTTTTGATACAAACATATACTGTAAAATAAAAATGACAGATAATCTTGCTTATTGAACATGTTGATTTTTTTCCATTAACTCTTGGTGGTTTACAAATTTACCTAACTATAAACCTATTACTTTACAAACAGAAAACACAAAGTGTCAAATAAAATGCAACATAATCTAAACTCATGGTTATTTTTGTTTTTACACTGTCAGAATCGAAAAAGCACTTAATGTAACCATTAGAGCCGAGTTACTTCTTCAAAAACCTGCTTTCTGCCACTGCAATTTAAAAACTCCAGGGAAATTTACAATAACTACAAGAGGGCTGAAAAACAAACATCTCTAAATCGGTTCCTCAATAAACAAACTGACTGGCAAAAACATTAGCAGAGTCTCCCCCATAGAATTAAAACCCTTGATTATTTAATTCTGAAACAGTTTCACGATAATACAGAGTGTCTCTCTCTGCTGCCCTGTTTGTTAGTGCTGTGCATGTACACACCTAAGATCAATTTATCATATTTCACCGATAATAACTGATACGCATTTGGTGGTTTTTATAAAAAGAGACAGAGCTGTATGACTTGTTTTCTTATAATGTAGTTGGTGTGAGACAATCAGTTTTGATTTACACTGAGTCCACCTGCAGTGAGGTATCCTGACATGAGGGGTATGATGTAGTCTTATCAAAATACCTTCTTCAGTTCTCAGTGACACAGACGCCAGTGAAGTACTATACATTCTGCACAAGTAATTAACATTTCATCATTTAAAAAAAACTGTCAGCACAGGGATAGGTTACAAACCGATGTTGTATTCAGTCAGGAGCAAAAAGAAGCCGGTTCTTCGGTCCGTGTAAGTTGTTATGACAACACGATCAGTGACCACATTGCTTCATTAAGGATCACCTTGAGTTTTTTCCAGCTCACACCTTTCATTATTAAAATCAATTTCTCATTTGTGAACTGTGTTCTCTGTCAAACAATGACAAGTAGTAACTCTACAAAAAGAAAAATAGCAATTTAATAAACAAGTGTGGGGGACTGTTGGTATTATGAGTATATAATGAGTATACACCTCATGTTAACAGTTTTGTTCTGCTCATTGCTGTACAAGTAATACTAAAGTACAGTAAATACTTGGACAGCACAATATATTTTTAGATTCACAGCATTTAACACACATAAAGTAAATGTGTTGGAAAACAGTGTCTATACATTAGAAAACTGTCAATCTAAATATGTTGTAAAAGTAAAAAAATCCAAATGATGCATTTACACTCAGACTGATCCTCATTCAATCTATCAGAATAAAATAACATAACAATGTACAATAAAAAAAAATTAAATTATATAGTGTGCCACTATATGACTGCACAAATAAAGCATAGCCATATGTGGAAGAAGGACTTCATATGCAATGGAGGTTTACATGGTGGTTTTAGGAAACAGTTCTTAGGCAAGTATCCAGTGTGCAAGAAGAAGAAACAAAAGTAAATGACTTGCGGTATCATAATTGAATGTAAATTGGTTTAAAGCCCTGCCACTCCCAGCACTGTTTCCTCTGCAACTTGCTGCAGAGTAGCCAGTAAGAGGGAGAAATGCAATAACTCACATTGGATCATTTGTTTCACAATTGAAGACACCTCTTCAAAAGGCGACTATTTGCATTTTCATAAAATTATGGATAAACATCTCAGTAAAAATAGGTTATAAGCATACAATCATAAATATCATCATAAATATCAATAGTGTAACATGGAAAAGGAACATGAAATTGTATTTATATGTATTATATTTATATTATTAATTATATTTGCACGTCACAGCTCTTGTCTTGTGTGATATCTGTAATATTCTGTGTAAAGCGCTTTGAGGCACATTGTTGCAAAAGGCACTATATAAAAATAAATTGAATTGAATTGTATTTTAGTCTTTTAGTTCTTAATTTTATTTTGAAATTTGTAATGTATTTAAATACGGTGCCTCAGTGGTCAACACACAGCATCAAACAATGTGTTAAAAACAACAACAAGAACAAACAGAGAGATAAGATAAATCAGGGTGAAACGGGTACAAAGCCCAGCTGCTTGTGAGCCTGGTGCACTTACGTGTTGGCTGAGAAATGTGAACTTGATGCCTTTTCCCTGGAGGTCATCTTGGCCCAAAGGCATGTCAATGAGACAAGCCTCTCTCAACATGCAGTCTGCTGATAACTAAACATACTGAATACAATGTTCAGGTGTGTTAAACACTATCTGCCACACCTCGTCCACATCATCAAACACAGTAAATTACTATTTTTGGAGAAGCAAACCAGCCACCAAAATATACACTATATATGTATGTATGTATTTTCAAAACAAAAGGAACTGTACTGAACACATTTTTCTCTGACCTGACTGAATTACATCCCCCAACTATCCTTGTAGCGTTTAATAAAAATTGTGCGCAGTAAGTGAAACATTTTTTTTACCGCTATTTTTAGGACTGAAGTCAAATTAAAATAAAACAGCAGAGAGGAAATGTACATACAAATGTCCACGCTAAGTTGCAGTCAACCCCCGTGTAATAACAGAAGACAGTGCTGTGTTCACGCCTCATGTTACATCCGTACGCACACGCAAAGACACACTCCTCACACGTGTGTTTTACACAACTATTCGAATATTTATTTATTTATATATCTTTTTTTTTATTATTTATTGGAGAGGGTATCGCTTCACTGCAGTGAGGATTGTATTTCACAGCGTGCACCAAGGCGGGGGTCGGAAAAGCAGAGATGTCAGCAGAAAGTGCACATCTGCCTTCCTATGGGGGTGACTCGCTCGCTATCAGATAGAGAGAGCGGCAACGCACTGGCAGAGGCACTGCAAACGCAGGGCATTGGGTAACCACATTATCTCCTATCGATTAAAAAGAAGAAGTGAAAAACGAACCCAAGCGATCCACCGTTGTGCTGATCGCGCACCACATCGCCACAGCCATGTCAGTTGGGGGTGGGTGCTTGGTGTCACAGTGGGTCACCCATGCTGTTTGTCAATCAAATGAGCCCCATCAGCACGTATCGTCACTCTCCTGTCCTCTCATCCCATCGGACGCAGGTCATGTCTACCCGTGGTCAGAAGAACAGCGTCCCACTTTCAATGATGCAAGGCGGGACTAAAGTGCCGCACTATACAGGGATACGTCACCCTGCAAAATAACCGGTTCTGACCCATGAGACTCTAGTAGTACCTGCTGCAATATACTCATTACTGTATATTAACCTCTGTAGGACCTGATGATTCATTGCTGCAAATACTGCAAATTACTACTGTTTCCAATCTACACTGTTTGGAATGTCAGCTACGTTTCTCACCGACACCACAGCAACAGACAAAAATTAGAGAGGGACAGGCTGATCGCTACTTCCTACTCTATGTACATGCATGTTAGAAGTAGGATAATTAGCTAATTAATTCCTTTCAAGGGAGTGGCACCAGGCACACCGTTCCATATTTTTCTCATAATTAAGAGACAAATGGTTCAGAAGTGACTGTTTAAACCTACTGGTATTGGACTTTCAGGGAAAAAAACATAACTCAAAAAGGGTCAGTACAAAGCCTGCTGTGTAAATGGCAAAACATATTAAAAAATATTAGCTGTTGTCAGGCTTCAGAGTATACTTAAGGTTCCGTTCCTAAAGAACATTGCAAATTCATCCCAGGACCACAAGAGGGAACACATCAATGAAATCAGAAATATGACAAACTGTAGGGCTTAACCGGCTCACCTTACATTAGGCTAACAGGTCAGCTGGGCTGGATTTTCTGATTTTATTTTCGTTGAAAAAACAAAAAGAAACACAACCTGCTGAAATCAATTTAGACAAACAGAAAATGTATCTTTAATGCTTTTCTCTCTAGACAGAATTATTATACATGCTTGTGCACCTGTATGTGTGTGTGTGTGTGTGTGTGTGTGTGTGTGTGTGTGTGAGCACGTGCGCCTATATGCACACGTGTTGTTAAGCATGCTGCTTTGCATGCATTTTCCTAAGCGGCTTTATGCTCCTTCTGCCAGGGACCCCAGGATGCACCGACCATTTTCTAAACCATGTGCGTAGCTCCCACAGCCTGCATTTGCCTTTGGGGGGTGTTGATGTTGCCTGTGTGTGTGTGTGTGTGTGTGTGTGTGTGTGTGTCCAGGAAACAGGGGGATGGACTCTCTGGAGAAGGCCCTTGAGGGGGGTGGTGTGTACTGGTTCTGCTCCAGCTGCGCCGTAGGCCAGAATAGGTGACCTTCACAGTGCCTGAATTAATAGTGATTAACTCGAGAGCTTCACTTTGTGATTTGAATTCCCTGCTGTTCACATACTCAGATTGTCAATGGTGTACATAAAGCGGGAAAAAAATCTATATGAGCCAATAAGAGGTGCCTTATGGGCTTGCAAAACACTGAATCCATTAAGATTAAGCTATTTGCCATTGGCTTAACATGACGCTTCACATTTGTAAAGCTGTAGCATTTATTCATTGTGCTTAGGTATGATTTGAGAAATGCAACATTCTAGAGCTAGGATAAATAATCTTATTTTTATTTATTATTACTTTTTTCAATTAATTAAAGCAATTACAGTTACAGTAACTCAGTTTAAAAACACATTCAGTTAATGTCAAGACCATGTATCTTTAAATCATAGCTTTAAGGTATTAGTAATTGCTCAGACATATGAACACACAAAATGAGTAGTTAAAAAGTACAATACAAATCAGCTTCAGTCCTGCGAGACAGAGTGCAGTTTGTCAACTATCACGGCTGACTAGAAGGCATTTTTTTCCTCTTTAAATTCTCAGATTCAAAAACAAAAAACTGTTTGCACAGACAGAAAATGTCTCCCTTTATGTCTTAATGAATGTCGCTTTGACAACTGCATTTAATTACATTTCTGCTTAATTGAAACCATGTTTCAGCAGTCTTCCAATTGCCTAGGGAGTGAGGAATAAGCAATGTGCGGACAGGCAGGAAGCCCTGTTAATTGTCCTGAGGACGAGAACACTGTTCCATCGATCCCTGACCTCACCAAGCCACAGTATAAGGACATACATTCAACTCAACTGCCCAATGGGCCCCAGCTGTTTAAGGTCTAAGATCTATCACAGAAGAGATAAAACTGGAAGAAAAAAAATTGCCATTTGTGTAAGGAGGAAATGCTACGTTACCACACACTATGTATATGGCAGATTTCTGTTAATAACACAACTGAAATACAGAAAACAATTTCCATTACCGCACAAAAATTGTTCAAATATATATGTATCTCTACATTTACATTTTAAGTCAATAAAGAACAGGCATCTTTTACTGACAAAATCAATGCAGGCCATG
This sequence comes from Chitala chitala, assembly GCA_025773905.1. Taxonomy (NCBI): domain Eukaryota; kingdom Metazoa; phylum Chordata; class Actinopteri; order Osteoglossiformes; family Notopteridae; genus Chitala; species Chitala chitala. Next base: position 13,832 of record JABJVR010046987.1, read on the forward strand.
CCTCCCCTTTTCCTCACTAACCCAGATTGCCCCCCAGCTGTACCTTGTTATGTAGCCACTAGTTTAAGACCAAGCCTGTGATTGTGTCATTGCAAAGTATTTTAGATCTCTGTGATGAGTATCTAGCAATTATTTCACCCTTTCACCCTGTGTGTTGTTTTGCTGCCTCCTGCATCTCTGTCCCTGCCTGCCTTTTGCCTTTCATGTTTCTCTTGCCTTGTCTACATCCAGGATTGCCTTTACTGGAGACCCAACCCTTTTGTCTGTCATTACTTTTACAATTTTTGTATTATGGACTCTGTGTTTGGCTGCCTTGGATTACCTGCAATAAAGTCCCACACTTCACAGCTGTGTTCCTCTCCTCTGTTCTGAGTGTCCAGGTTGCACCATGTAACGTATCGCAGTACTCCACATTATTCACATTTCATTGTTATTCAAATCTCTCATTCCAAGTTCCTCCCATTCCAAATATTCCATCTTTACAAAGTCAAACTCAGAAGTGATTCCCAACAAACTGTACTAATTTACATTTAAATTTATTCATTTAGCAGACGCCTTTGTCCAAAGCGACTTACGCCGAATAATAGAACATGTGCATGTCACAAATGAGGCTGATGGATATACAAAACCCAGTGTCTCTGAACGCCTGTTTTTATTGATTTATTTAGTTGTTTACCCTTCTACATTGATGCAGTACTGCATTTCGCAAGCACCGCTACATGGCCATCTGCAAACTCATTGATTGGCTTTCCAGGGTACACGGCAGCCACGCTGGACTTGCTTGCCAAAGCAGCTTTCTCTGCCTGCCAGTTCTGTTGATGTGTAAGGCACATGGCTGATGGTCCTCTCCCACGATAGCCGAGGCTCACTCAGCCTTGTAGGCACCATGGCTCATCATGTAAATTCAGTGTGAACCCGTGGCAGGATCGAGCCACAGAGAAGCTCTAAATTGAGCCAGCCTGCACAGTGAGAGATCAGGACAGTAACTGACCCACATCTCATAAAGCATGAAACAAAGTTTCACACTTTCCCCCTTGGTTTACTGTTAATGTATGGTATCTTTATCTGCTTTCCCTCTAAGATCCCTTAGGTAGAGGTGCATTTCATAACTATCACAGGTCACAGACTCTCCTACCCACATAATCAGCACCCCGAACCATGACCAAAGGTTTAGTTACATCCTGAGAAAACGGCCATTCTAAGAGCATCCCTGTCAGCGTGGCATTGTCAGACCATGGCCAGGTGGGTATTAACTGGGCCACTGACCTGCTCACGCTGCTCAGTGAGAAGGGATTGTCTTAAACCACATCCACAAGACTGGGGACAGTGGGTTGCACCGCTGTGGAAAGGTGTTGTCAGTGACAAAACCTCAACTGTGACACATGCATACTGAGGTATGGAAATAACATTTTATTTATGTTAGCATAACTAAAGCAAGGTTAACCTTATCAGTTGCCAATTTCTTCAACAGGGAGCCGCTGGCTACTGCAAGTTATTTATCTGAGCTTAAGGGTTCCTTTTGTTTTATTCCAGAAGAGCGATTTCTTTAAACCCTATGACGTGTCCCTGGTCTCCCTCCCCCACTTTGCTTATTTTTTTTATTAACGTGTCACTGTGAGGCATTTCCCAGAGAACGGCCCTTTCTGGAAGCCAGCGTTCCAAGAGCCAGTGCAACCGTGGATTATATAACAAATGACCTGCACTACTGTGAGCACATCTCAACATGGCCAGAATACAAAAAGAAAAGTAAGTCCTGTACATTCAGAAGGACACATTTCTCTTAGCTGATGCAAGCCAACCTTTAAAAATGCCCATCCACTCAAACCTTGTTTTATTAAGGCCAACGTAACACACTAAACATGACACAATATGCTGTCTTGAGCAGATCCTTCTGCAGCCAAAATTTGTTAATTGTTATATAAAATGAATATTATGTAGGCATTGACTACTCAATCGTATATGAGTTACGATGTATTATATGCAACAGAAAAGAAAATTACACTTATCAGTTATAACATTATGACCACCTGGCTAATTTTGAATAAGTCCCCCTTTTGCTGCCAAAACAGCCCTGACCCATCAAGGCACAGACTCCACTAGACCTCTGAAGGTATGCTGTGGTATCTGGCACCAAGCTGTCAGCAGCAGATCGTGTATGTCCTGTAACCTGCAACATGTTGCCTCTATGGATCCAACTTGTTTTTCCAGCACATACCACAGATGCTTGACTGGATTGAACTGGCCAACCATGTCATGTAAAAGCAAACGTAATTCATGAGGCCAGGTCACCTTCTTCCATTGCTCCATTGTCCAGTTCAGATGCTCACGTGCCCATTGTAGGAGCTTTTAGCAGTGGACATGGGTCAGCTTGGGCACCCTGACTGATCTGCAGCTACGCAGCCCCATACCCAACAAACCGTGATGCTCTGTGTGTTCTGACACCTTTCTATCCAAACCAGCATGAACTTTTTCACCAATGTGAACTACAGTAGCTCTTCTATCAGATCTGCCTACACAGGCTAGCCTGCGCCCCCCATGTGCATCACTGAGCCTTGGCCACCCATGAACCTTTTGTCAGTTCAATAGTTTTCCTTCTTTGGACCTCTTTTGGTAGGTTCTGACTACTGTAGACCAGGAACATCACACAAGAGCTGCAGTTTTTGTGATGCTCTGTCCCAGTCATCCAGCCATTACAGTTTGGCACTTGTCAAAGCTGCTCAAATCCTTACGCTTGCCAATTTTTTCTGCCTCCACCACATTAACTTCAGGGACTAAATGTTCACTTGCTGCCTAATGTATCCCATCCACATTCCGGTGCCATTATCACAAAATAACCAGCGTTATTCACTTCACCTGTCTGTGGTCATAATGTTATAGCTGATCAGTGTATATAAACACCAGTTAAGCAGTGGCACTGGTGACTGGAGACACAGCTACCATCTTTTTGAAACATTGCATTAAAACTGTGTGTCCCTTTATTTCAAACAGTTATAGTTTAATAAATTTTATTTGCTTATTTGAAGGAATGGATTATTTAGCTACCCGAAAGGTAGGTACCCATGAGAATCTTTAATTACAGTTTTTTAAAATCCCGGCACATCCCACTAACCTGCTGGCAGGTTATATTTGAATGTGAGCTCATGCCAATGCTGAATCAAGCCAGCTCTGTCATTAGCTGTACGTGTGACATTTCAGCCTAGGGCTTGCCATCTGACAGTTACATTAATTGTTATTTGTGTTACCAATTTCAAATTAATCATTATCACATAATGGTTTAATTGGTAATTGGAAATTCACCAAAGATTTGGAGAAAAATGACTCATTTAAAATGATCTGCCTTTTTATTAGTGATTCCCTTTAGGGGATAATAATGTAGCAGTAGGACAGCCCCCACAGGTGTAAAACAAGCCAACTCATGCCGAAGATCTCCAAACCCCCTCTCCCCAACAAACAGCTCCAACATCCCAGAAAAAGAAAATTACAGAATATCACTACTATACGAACAGGAATAATCCACAGAGGTGAAGCCATGGCAACAAGGGGTTGTGCCAAATGTTAGGTAAAAAGCAGGAGAAGGGCCGAGTCGGCGGACTTACCTCTCTCACAGGTGCGTGACCAGAAGCCCGTGCCGGTGCAGTCACAAATGAAGCGGTTCCAGCCCTCGCGGCACACACCGCTGTTCTTACACGGGTGGCTGTCGCACTGCCGGCCGCCCACCTTGCTACAGGATGGCTTGATGCCGGCTGCGTTCTGAGCTTCGGCAATGCGGCGGATGTCCTTACTGCGCCCATCGATGAACAGGTCTCGGATGCATCCCACGTAGCCATAGTTGAGCATGGCCGTCCAGAGCTCGGTGGGCAGCACCAGGCCTGCCCGGTTTTCAGGCAGACCTCCCAGGTACATGTCCCCCTCCAAATCCAGGATCTCACTCTCCCCATTGGCTGTGAAGGGTGTGCGCCGGTTGTTCACTGAAATGGTACCTGGGACATGGACAGGAAATACGTTCTAGACCAAGAATAACAATGGGCCTTTATGCGATTGTTATTATGTTCTACAGTTCCAGTTCTTATTAGTGGTATATCTACATGAAACTGCAGGCTTCTGATTACTAATACAGTTCTGTAACCACAATCCTACAAGCCTTTGTATGTCTTGCCTTTTGTTTTTCTGTTCCATAATCTCCTGTTATTAGTGTTAATAGCAATATATTTAGTAATAATGCTACTACTATCCAAAGCAACCTACATTTTTGCATTTTACCTTTTTTTCATGTTTATCTGCATGTTACAGGACAAAAAAGGTACCAAGCAGGTACCTCAAGATTTTAACCAACAATTTTGGGGTTATACTGATATGGCTTTAATTACAATACTTGTTTGTTCTTAGCTTTGGCACTATAATGTGCAGAACAGAATTCATATGCTAACTATGCTAAGACTACATGAGCATGCAGTTTGCTTGACATTTTGACCACTCTCACAACTTCCCTGTGCCTACAGTGACTCTCTCAGAACATCAGCTTTTCCTGTGCCTGTACCGACTCCCTCAGAACACCAGTCTTTCTTGTGTCTACAATGACTCCCTCAGAACATTGGCTTTCTCTGTGCCCACAGTGACTCCCTCAGAGCACTAGCCTTACCTGTTCAATGACACCAGCCTTCCTCTGTCCCTGCAATGACTCTCCATTGACACCAAGATTCCCCTGTTGTAGCGCTGACTCTCTTATGACACCAGCCTTCACCTCTCCCAACTGTGACTCTCCTATGACACCAGCCTTCACCTCTCCCAGCAGTGACTCTCCTATAACACCAGCCTTCACCTGTCCCAGCACTGACGCTCCTATGAGACTAGCCTTACCCTATCCCAGCAGAGACTTTACTATGACTCAAGCATTACCCTATACCAGCACTGAATCTCCTATGACACCAGCCTTACCCTGTCCCAGCAGACACTCTCCTAACACACCAGTATTCCCCCCATGCCTGCAGTGTCTCTCTCCCGACACAGCAGCAGTGAAAGGCGGCAGGGAGCAGGGAGAATCCAGGGGATTAGGAGATGTGGGGCTGTCTCTTCTTGAGGAACGCCCAGGCTTTAAGGCTTTAGAAACATGCAGAGGACTCAGAGGGAACTGTGTGTGCCTTAATAAGCTCCCAGATGTGTTGATTCAAGGACTAAGTGAAGCAGACGGGGATCTGAGGGACGTACCTCAGACCCTTAGTGTAATATATCACAGCAGGAGGTGCACAATGGGACATGAGCATGTAAATTATCACTTGAAAAAAAAACCTTCAAAAGTGACTATGAGCCAAAAACTGAGATGTATTTTCAGTTCAAGATCACAATCCATCTTCCTATAACTGCTGTTCTGCACATCAAATCTGGATATCAAATCTATAAATTACTTACACACGTTTGATTTTTTGGAAAGGTCTCAAGTTCTTTGCCTCTCCACTGCATTATGGTATTACCGGTAACCTTTTTATTTCTTTCAATATGAATGTAACAGTCAAAATATGGAAATGGCAGGATAGGATGTATATTTTTATATACCTCTATAGAATTAAACAGTCAGATTAAGAAAAAAGTACTGTGTTGCTGACTACACGGTGTATATATTATATTATATATTATGTGTAGTATGTATTATAGTTAGTTTTAATTTCCTCTAGTTTGGTCAAAGCGTTGGTAGGAGCAGTGTGGTGATTAATCTATCCAGACTAACTTTGCACTGGAGTAAGCTGCCTGCCCTGAGCTGATAAAATGCAGACTGCAACAATGCATAAAATAAAATAGCATTAGTCTGTAACTCTATTACAGTGAATCCAATGGGATGTCACTGACAACAGATAGGCTGCATTTTCTCTAACGTAATCCTTCAGAGAATGAGGCTGTTTCAGGGGGAATCATTGCTCTGTAAGTCCTTCATATTTCAGGTTTAAGGCTAAACTTGTGTGCGGATAAGCCCTCTAAATAATCACAGGAAAGCATCATTTCATAGCACTTGCCTCAAAAAGTCATGGTGAACATGATTTTTTTTGTCTCCTGTACATACCCTTATTCTCTCAGAGGCATCACAGACATACCTATCTTCACCTGTCCGTATGAGCCAAGGGTACATTTAATCATGTTGTACTCAGCCATTAACCTATCCACTGCAGATATGAATATCTAGTCCAAAGCCATTAATATACGACTTCGAAAAAAGGGCAATGTGGCATCATCCAGGAAACTGAAAACTATTCCAGCTTCAGTAAGAGATGCTATTTGCTGCTGTATTGTATGACTGGGTTTTTCAGCAAACTGACATATAAGGTCAAGCAGGTATTACTGTAAGGATTAAGGTCATAGATGTGTTGGATTGAAAAGCACTGAAGGACTCTCACCTGATCTTCCATCCCGCTGAATGTCCACATGATACCATGTGCCATTGTTCACTTTTTTGTCGGTCGCCTTCACCTTGATGGTCCCAGAGCCCATGTCCAGTAGCAGGTACAGATTGGCGTCCAGGAGCTCCACGGCAAAGAAGTCCACCTTTGTGTTCTTCTGAGTGCGGACCTCCTTCCGGTCCTGGGGTCTCCCGTGGGTGAAGAGGATGAGACCGTTGGGCTCTGTGGTGCGGAAATCAAAGGAGATGGATCCCATGCGCTTGGTGTTCCATTTGGGGAGACTGATGTAGGCCTCAGGTGTCTCAAAGGAGATGGGGTCCAGGGTGGCTACATTCTCACACTTGAACACCACGTCACCCTGGATCTTCATCTTGGGATCGGCAATCCTGGCCAGGCGCGACAATTCCAGTCGGATGTCGTTGTTCTTGTAAACTACCTGTCACGGTGCGAGGAACAATATGAGCACAAGTTAATGTTCAGCAGCCACCCACGATTAGATGTTCAGGGTGCCCCTTGAGTGGCCGTAGATGGAGCGCTGCCAGCCGGCAGTGCAATAGTGCTGAATCACTGGGCACAGCCTCACCTTGGTGGTGAGTGCCAAGGGCCCATTTCCAGTACAATGAAAACTGAACCAGCAGTCTTTCCAGTGACTGGTCACAGAAAGACATTTTATAATCAACAAGTATTTATTTATTTTATTTTATTTAGCCACCACACAGTATTTACTGACGTTGGTATCACTGAAGGAAGTTAGGGGTGACAAAACTTATGAGAAATTGCAGAATCATAATGTAAAAAAACGCCTTGGTAACCAAATGTGTTGAAAATGGTTCTTACATTTAACAGACATTTTTGTGTGAAACACTTATTTTTTAATCAATTTTTAATATAGCTTATACAGTAGTAAATGTGGGATAAAAATCAGCAAAGTGGATATATTGTATAACATGTTTTTAACTGAAGAAGCCCAGATCAGCTGTCAAAATATGAGGTCTGTCATGTTAGCATTACAGGCAGAGCTGAAAAGTTTGACAGTAAGTGAGTGTAGGTGCCTGCTCTACTTAGGAAGATGTTGGCTAGTGTGTGAAACACACGGTCCGAGGGGAACTGCCTCTGTGAATGCATTGACTTTGCACTTGTTGTCTTAGCTCTTTTGTTTCATAACCCCGTGTTAAGCCTGGTCCGTATGAAAGCACAGAACCTAAACCATGCCGTATCCAGGTGCACATACTGAGGGTTCTGAAGTTCTTGTAGGGAGATGAAACTGAATGCATAGCTACACCTCTTACATCCAAGGTTTGTCCCTTTAATATTTAAGGGTTATTACCTGCACTGATGCCTTTTGTGTAATGCTTGTCTATAGCTGATGTTTTGCCTCATCAACTGGACTTAATTATACATGTTCATATTTCCATTAGAGGGCTTTATCACCAAAGTCTCAGTGTCACAGGCACAATGATACTTTAGGAAAGAAATGTTTGGTGAGACAGAAGGGGATTTAATTAAAATCAAGCTGATATTTAAAAGGTCCAAGCCACAACAATGGGTCCATTCTTTTTCAAATTAAAACTGGAAAAGGGGATAAAAATAGAAGATGTTTCAGTGTTTTATATTTGCTTCAACTATAGCATGATAGCTGTATTCCATACTGATGTTCACAAATGATCAATAGCAAAATAATTATAAACAGATCTATTCCTGTATCTAATGAATGGCCACTACACACACATATCAATAATACTATAATGACAATTGGATAGTAAGAATGATTCCCTGCTGACTGTTTCTGGTGTCCCAATATGTTGTAATCCTTTCTGCTATGCAACTTTGATTAGAAGCTGTTTTATAATTAAAACACTGGCCGTAACTCTATAAAATGAAATCTTCATCTACCTTCAGAAATGCTATATTGATCCAACTGAAAAGTATGAGCCCATCGTTTCTAAGGTCTCTTACAGCAGCACTGTGCCCTTATTGTAACCCCAGAGGAATTGAAATGTATGATAATTCACTGTCTCCAGGGCAGCAGGCAGTTGGTATGTTTTACATCCAATATGAATGGTGCCGTTTTGCCATTTTAACAAATGAAGGAGCAACCAGCCATCCATAATATTTTTTGTAAGGATGGCCATTGGGAAGAGAGCTGTAGATAAGCACGTTAATTGTAGCCGACCACAGATTCCTGTATGCTGATTAAACAGCGGTCATTCTTGTTGCCGAGGTTATTGGTATCGCTGCCGCTCATCCTTCAAGCGCTGGCCTGACATGTTTGTCACAATCTGCATCCAAACGGCCCCCGGCCATTTTCTCATACCCGACAGAGACAGCCACTCTTACTGACAGAAATTGATACTTTGCAATTTTGCCTCTCTGGGGCTGTTGTCATCCGGAGTCCTCAAATATCACGTAAAATGTCAGATTGTCTATTTGAGCTTCAAATGATGAGCTGAAGCCCTTGCACAATTTCACCTCTCGTTTCTGAACATTTCTCTCGGACGACACGCAGACCTTCGCTACTTATGATGTTTACTGTTTGTCACTGATATTTCCATGTCAGTTTGGACTATTGGAAGCCACAAATGATTAATTTTTACATGAAGCATCTCAATCTGTAGTTGAGTATAGGTCTTCACATCCCATAATACATTTCCTTGTCTGTTTTAAAGATAGTGAGAGAAGACAGAAGATAATATGAACAGAGCAAGAAATTACTTTTTTTTTCCTCTAATGGCTTTGTAAATCAAGTCATCACTTCCCCTCAGTAAAATATGGAGTGTTTATCCAATAACATTTAATAGCGTCCAACTTACAAATGCAAACTTATTCGTTAAATTCAAGCAGTAACACAGGCAAGCAGCAGCATGTTAAAATCATTCAAGTTAAATCAGTCCACAAATATATGTGAAAATGAATATGTAAATGAATTTAATGGGACCTAAATATGAACATTGACAAACAGGAAAAAATGGTGGCTGAAGCTGAAATTCATCAAGGTGTTATTATCGCATCGCGCAGACTTGCTGCGAAATTAAACAGCCATGTATCGGCGCCATGCACAAAGCCCAGGAGAACAGCGGGGAGCTGGGAAACACTCGGAGCCTTTTATACTGCTGTGATGGAAACAGGCCCGTAACATCTTATCGTGGTCTCTTTATGGCCGTGTGAGTGCATACTTACTGCTAGAAAATCCCCAGGTATGAAATAAGTAGTTAAAGGGTTTTTTAATTTTTTCCTCTTGAATGACAGTACAGAAAGCAATATATTTATTTGTTGACTCTGCACATCTGGTAATTGGCAGGGCATTATTATTGTTATTATTATTATTATTATTATTATTATTATTATTACATTTTTGTTTTGTTTTATAATACATATTTTTACATTTTTTTCATTGACACATGGATAAAATGAAGAAAACTTATCAAAACACATTTTTTGGTTGCAAAATTATATTGGATCCACATGTGTAATAAATTAAATTTAGAAAAACAAGCATTAAAGAGAAACAAAAGCAACACACTGCTATATTTTATATAAATACACCTAATCCAGAATTTAAATGTTTCAAAAATACTATTTATGTCAGACCCAAAAGTTAATATGAGCTGCATCCCAGTAAACAAAATATCAGTTTATGATCCATTGTGGTCTCCCTGTCCAGGTTTGAATCTGGCTGACTGGGAGGACAAATTTGAGCAGCCTGCTGACTCAATGGGTAGAACACGAGGCTGGGATGAGGAAGTCTCCTCACTCAAATCCCAATCCATCCAGGTGTGTCCTAGAGCAAAACACACAACACTATCTTCCCGGATGCTGCACGTGGCAGCCCACTGCTCCCCCCAGGGGGTGGGTTAAATGCAGAGAAGCAATTTCCCTCTGGGATTAATAAAGTACTATAAAATAAAAAAAAATTATCACCATTCCTCTCTCTCACCCTTCAGAAAAGAAAGTATCAAAGAGGTATACATTAGTATTTAAATATACTTTTTAGAACACTTATCCTTTTTACACAAAGCTGTATGCACAGCTCTTTCTGGGTACATGGCATACCCTTTGCCCAGAGGCACATCAGTCATATTTTGATGGCATTTCATTATGCTGCCAGGGATGATGTTGGTAAAATCACAGAAATGCCACCCGTGTGTCACCACAGAATACAGGGACCAAGCAGTAAGGTGGTTTGTGACACGCACATCACAGCGCTGTCTTTAAAAACAGGGCTCACATCTACAAAACACTGACACTAGTTTCCTTTCTGCTTACCCTGTCATTCAGATTCCCCCTCCAGTTATTATCCTGTTTTGACATTTTCTCAGAGTTCTGACATGGCACGCCACAGCGCCAGTTTACGAGCTCCTTTCTTGGCACGATCACGTCCTCTAAACGGAGCACCATTCCTCTGCTCTGCTGCTACCGTTTGGCGAGATTGAGATAACAGCAATGGCTTCAGTGGCACACGGCAGTGACGGCATACCGCTCTGCGCACTCGTGAGCACCGATGCCAGGCTTATTAGGGCCGTAACAAGCGCAAAGCAGCAGCAGTATGGCATGCTGCAGGTGCAGTATGCCATTGTTTTAATACCTCCAAAACAGACAGGAAACTGCTGACTGGCTCAGGTACGAGGACATGGGCTGCCCTGACACCGGAGTGCCGCTGACTGCCACCGTCATCAGCCCACACAGTTTCACCAAGTAACTTTAGCATCAGCAAACATGAAACCATGGGCGGTAAGGCTGCCATACTCAGAAAGCTAATAAAGGGCCTCCCAGTGTCCAATTAAAATCTCAAAGATTTTCAGGGTGTCCTACGGAAGTGAGAGGGAACTAAAAAAAAATAAATGTCATCCCTTGTCACAAGATCTAAACTCAAAATATTAAGTGTGAAATCATTAAATTAGCTTTGCTTCTCTGTCTTTGGTGAATGTCTACATTTGTTTAATTTATACACATTATATTGTTATACATTTTCTGTTCTCTGATTATATGTTTACATACCCCATCCCCCTCCCTGTGAGGAGATCCGCATTGATCACATCAGCTTGCAGCAGCAGCTGCAGCCCAGTGTAAAACAATGCCAGCTGTTTCTTTGGCATATCTTGTTCCTCTCTCCATGATGATGCCAGCCTTCATCTTCCCTGCAGGGCTGATCCAAATGGATCAGCTAGAAAGCAGTGCCAGGCCGGGCCATCTGTTTGCACAGATTTGCTCAACGTCCAGTGACAACTTAGGCAAATTGGCGGGAAAAAATAATAATCTACAAAGACACTGCCAGGTTTGGTAGAGACTGATTGGTTTGTTGTTTGGTTAAAGATCTGTAGTCCATCATGCTGACTTTTAAACTTGTTTACATGATCAACTGGCCAGATTTCTGAACTGACTGACGTCATCCATGGAGGAACCATGGAACCGTAAAATCTAGCATTAATGCTTTTTTTCTTTAAAGACAACCACAGAGAGATAATTTAAACAAATAAATCAGTTTTCTGAATAGAGAAAATGTTATGTGCTATTAAAACCAATTAGGAGTTATCAGACAGGGGATACTCCAGTTCTCCATGGACAGTGGCTGTGGTGATTATAATGTTGGTAATTACACTGAAAACAGAACTGAACAAAAACTGACATAGTGAACTGCATTTACAACACAGATCCAGAATGGAAATAAAGATGACAAGCCTATAGTGGCCTTAGAGGGGTGTATTAGTGTCATGGTCACTCATAAAGTTTTTGTATCTATATCTATGAAAGATATTTTGTTAGATATAATTTTACATTAAGATATCATGTTTTAGTGTAAGTTCTGAGGGGTCCTGCCATTCATGGGCCCTGGGGATTGTTCTGGGTTTCCACCCGTTTACGTTGCCCTTGGCTAAAATGCAGACTATTTAGTGCTACTGTATTCACAGGTACTGACAAACACGATTACTGTAGACACTGCACTGTGATGCACTCCTTTAGGATGTTTCCACAGCAGCTCGACTCCCCGTGAATGTGACCGATCAAAACGAAATCACAAATCTGTAAATTCATATCATTCTACATACTGTGTGATCTAATTTAAAATCCAGCCCAAACAGTGGTCAACTGAATGACTCTGAGAGAAAAAAAAGGCATAAATGTTTATTTTTGCAGACCCCACACAAATGAAGCCCTGCTGATAGTTTGGGTACAAAGCACACAGGCTGTCATCTGACTGCACACAGAGAGGAACGCGTCACATGGCAACAAATTAATATTAATGGCCATGTGTGGAAAATGGAGGGTAATAAACTGGGGACCGGGCACAGTCTGTCGAAAGATAAAAGAGCACCGACAAGGTGACTTTCCATTATGATGGTTATTACGGTCAGCTTGTTTTCATCTGGAAACCTCCAGGAGAGTATGGGCTGATTGGGGGTGTCTGGTTGGGCACACAGGCATCCCCACTGAATGGGGGGGGGGGGGGAGAGGGGGGCGGTTGACAAACAAAAAAATGTGTGGACACAAA
>JABJVR010046988.1:0-10527 GCA_025773905.1 Chitala chitala
TGGGGTGGAACCCTCCATGCATGGTCAGGAGCTTTCGTGTTTTCACATCTGTGGTCTGAATCTCTTCCTTTGGCCAGCTTATTATTCCCGCAGGGTATCAGATGACCGGCAGGGCATAGCTGTTAATTGCCCGAACCTTGTTCTTGCCATTGAGCTGACTCCTTAGGACTTGCCTTACTCGGTGGAGGTATTTGGCCGTGGCTGCTTTTCTTGTGGCCTGTTCAAGGTTGCCATTTGCTTGTGGGATTCCAAGGTACTTGTAGCTGTCCTTGTAGTTTTGCCTTGAAAAATGGGCAAAAGTCCCAATGCAAAGATGTACTAAGCTAATACAGACATACATTTAGCAGACACTTTCATCCAAAACGACTTATATTTCACATACGTGTTATAATGATCTACTGTTGAGTGTCTTGCTCAAGGACGCACCCAGTGGCTAGGCTGGGATTTGAACCAGGAGAGTTCTGCCTCCCAGCCTGATGTTTTACCCATTGAGACATGCAGCTGTAATTGCACTAATAGGTGACTCAACAAAAGTATTGATGGGGGTGAATACTTGTGCACCCTTCAGATTTCTGTTTGTTTGCTTTAATTATTGTTTGTGTCACAATAAAAAATATTTTGCACCTTCAAAGTCATAACCTTGTTGTGTAAATCAAATGGTACAAACCCCCAAAAATCCATTTTAACTCCAGGTTGTAATGAAGAAAATAAGGACAATTCAGATTTGGATGAGACACAGAGAAATTCTATTACTATGCTTTTATACAGATCACATGATGTTTTATACCACTTATTTAGTCTGTATGTCCCATTTGTACAATAGGCAAAGGCGCACTATATCTCTGGCATTTCTTGGAATATAGTCTGTTACCAGTAACCTGTTAACGTTACAGAGCTGCTTTGTGTTAAAACGCAAAACGTAGCGCTTTTGTGTTAAAACGCAAAACATTTTCTGTAAAAACGCAAAAGTTTTACGTTATAACACAAAGAGGCGCTTTTGTGTTAAAACGCAAAAAGTTTTGTGTAAAAACGTAAAAGTTTTTCGTTATAACACAAAACTATCACGTAAAAACGCAAAAAGGTTTGTGTTATAACGAGAAACGTTTTGTGTTAAAACACAAAACTGATCATATTTTTATGTATGGTGGCAGCAATACGCCGCCGTAGAATACTGAATTTTTTAATATGCTGATTTAAACTGTTCTGTCATTCTATGTCCAACTGATTTAAAGTATTGCTGCTGGAATATAGACCAGAAGCAGAAATACAAATCAAATTACCCAGGCCTGGTGTCTTTACACTGGCTTTCAGTGTCTTCTACATTTATTTAAAAATTTTATTATTTATTTTTAATCAATTTTATATTCGTGCATTGATTACCTTTGGGAACAGAGTCAGAGACGTTCATTTAGTTTTCTCATTTATATTATCCTTCAAAGCATATTAAAAATATATATATTCGGGACTTTGTTCTCATGTTTATGCACTCTGGCCTTTAAACTCTTCTGTTTTTTTTTTTTTTGTTTTTTCATATTATCTTTTGTTTCAATTTCCATTTCTTGGACAAAATATCAGTTTTAAATTGTAAAATGTCATCTTAACTTTTACTATACCTGCAAAATGTATTGGATAATGGATGAATGAGAGTGGATGTATACTATTATTATTGTTGTTGCTGTTAATTGAGTAAATGTTGAACTTCAATCTTAAATTGAAGGAAGAGAAACCGTATTTTTATAGTCACCATACCTATATATTTCTAAAATATATATGTTCTATATGTTTTTTTTTCCCTGTCCAGCACAGTATTTATAGTATATGTAACTAGCTACTTGCCTGTCTTTATGTAGGCTATTAATCCTTACATGCTCAAATTAGATCAGGAACCACGTGGGTCCTTGGATTAGATGTCTCATGGAAACAAGGCCTGAAGGGGAAAATCAATTTTACCCATTGCTGCTTATGGGATCATGGCTTCATTACTCTCAAAGCACAATGAAAAAAGAGCCTAAACACTAACAGTGCATTGGCTGGCCATTATGGACACTTTTGGTTGGACAGTCAAATGAACAGACTGAAGACTGCACAGGCTGATTGGATGAACATGCTGGGCAGCTATACAGTACAAGAGATAAAGATTCAGCGAAGCACACTGCACTCACCTGCTTCATACATGTATACGTTTACATTTGAGATAGCTCCTATTGTGAATTGAGTGTGATTTTACAACTGTTCAGTGGTTTTATTCCAATCTGAAGTATAACAAACCTTTATTTTCCCTAAACCAGCCAAAACGTTTGTGTCAGTTTTCTTCTTGAGTTTGGTAAGTTTTTGCAGACACCCTGTGTTGTTATACTGGATCACCATCGGGTGTCCTGCTGAGCAATTTGTTGAAAACCACAAATTTTTAGCCCCAATAGGCCTCAGTGGAGCATGTCCCGCAATGACATTGACTTTGAAGGCTGTCAAGGATAAACAGGAGCAGGTTGAGTTTGAGATCAGCAAAATAAGCTGCTGGGAAGAACAAAAATTAGAGGCCAATTTTAGAGTGAAGAAACAGAAAGTGGGCAGCATCGCTTCAGCTCTCCTGTTTATCTCACTCTTTCTAGGACTGGAATAAAGCTCTACTTTGATTCTTGCTGTTTCAGCTCAGAACCTGTCCTTAATATGTCGGCTTTAACTACATTGCAATTATTTTAATTATTATTATTAGTATATTGACCTCTTAAAGTATTGCAGTGACCGCCATGGGTGGCAGCAGGTCAGCTGCATGGACAGTGACTTCACCCCCTGGGGTCAAAGAAAAGAGACCGGTTGGCTCCCAGAGCTAAAGACTTCAGTCTTTGGGTCAGCAGGCTAATCTCTTGTCTTTGGTGTGGGTGACCAGAGTTTGAGCTCCTCTTGCTCCCTTGGTCTGTTACAGTATTTAGAGCCTCTGGTAACTCAACCTGGCAGTAGATCTGGCCTTGTCTTGTTCATGTCCAGATGGACATTAAATAACAAAGAGAGCTCCACACTGTACTGAGAGAAGACTTCCATACAGCCAGGGTGATTATGTAACACTGAATTTCCTTTTCTGCAAGTTCTGGTCCTGCCCACTGACAGCTCTGTTCTCACCTGCCGCCAATGGTAAGATATTTTTATATCAAACTGTATAAAAGACTCTAGGAAATAGGGCTGCATTCTCATTAGTTGCCTGAGTGATCTGTATAGCAAGCCGCTGCTATAATTGGATCAGGAGGGGCTGTAGAGGGCACTCTAACCTGTGGTGCAAGTAAAATACCCATGCTCCCAACAAATTAAGGGTGCTTCGTATTACAGTGGGCGCTGTGCTTTGGATGAGATGTTACCTGTTGAGTTCATGCGAGTGTGCTTATATACAGTATAATTTCACTGTAATGACTCGAGGTCTGCAAATAACATGACACATTTATGCATTATTTTTAAACGCATACGATGTGTTAAACAATTTAATCACAATGGAGGTTAAAAAATAAATAAAAATAATAAGGCTACATATAGCGTACCATTGGTGTGAGATTAATTTCGGTAACATATAAGCGAGTTGTAAACAGACATCACTGTCACGCCCATTGTTGAATTTCGCTTTCAGGATAACAGCAAATGACGTTCTCGTGTCTTCTTAGTCTTTATCTGTTAAAGCTTTGGTCAGTAACACTGGTTTCAATGGACAATTTGTGTGTGTGTGTGTGTGTGTGTGTGTGTGTGTGTAATCTTATGTGTTGCAATTCCGTGATTTAAACGTCTTGTTTCACTCCTATTCGCAATATTCAATATAATCTTGTCCTTCGCTTCCTCACATCCTACGAGTGAATGTTTTGTTTGCTATTGAGAGTTTAATGCATGTGCCATTTTGTTCATGATTTGTCCGGTGGAAATTTATAATTGAATTAGAATTTCAAGCACCCGGAGGATGTAGTCACTACACGATCTCGTCGTTGTACAGTTCCCTCGTCTGCGTGCGTGTAATAGAGCGAGATGAATGAGCTGGTCGCTCCCCTGGGGTGGGCCGACTCTGCGTGAGACCTTTTACTGAGGTACGATTGTACATTAAGTCATCCGCACCGTTACATTTCTCAGCGCTGTCTTGTATTTGGCTTCAACAGTCTTGCTGGGTTCACTATGCATGAAATTGTCATGATACACATTTGATTTCATATAAAAAAGACAGACAACAAGGATTAATTAAACGTTTCACGTATTCGATTTTTCGATTACATACCAGTCCCCCACAATACAATAATGACATTCAGCACGAACTTGTCTTGTAACACCGGGGATAACACTCCCGTTAAATCGCGCGTTGTTGGGAGAGCACAATGGATTTTGACACACTTAAGTGAAGTACTGGGATGGGAGATCGAGTGGTAACTGAACGTATTACTGTTTATCAACACTGAACTATTATCGAAAACGACAGGTCTGAGGGTTAGCGCCACAGCATCCCTCCTGTTGTTACACCAGTCGTTTCCGCTAGACTGCCTTCTTTTGGCGGAGAGAGAGAGAGAGAGAGAGAGAGAGAGAGAGAGAGAGAGAGAGAGAGAGAGAGAGAGAGAGAGAGAGAGAGAGAGAAGTGGCGAAAACCAGTGTAATGGTAAGACAAGTGGAAGGATAGAGAGCGCAGTAACATTGAGAGGGAGGCAGGCAGGCAGGCAGTCTGCACGCAAGGAAGGGGACGAACCAGGAGGAGCGAACAATGCTAGACAAACGCTCACGAGCATCTAGGTTCAATGCAATTCGGCCCCTCAAGAAAATATAGGAGGGTCGTGATACACGGGGGGAATTGTGCACGACGATAACCGAAGGAGCCGAAAACTGCCTTGAATGACAAATAATAGAGGCACCCAGGCGGACGTAATAGCGAAGTCCGACGGAATGTGCTGAATTCCAGAGGAGACCCGTTAAAACAGCTCGAACCATGTCGCGGACCAGTAACAGCATCTGATTTGGCATTAAGGATCGCAAGTGCCAATAATAAGAGTGATTTTGAAACAGTCTACTTAAAGGACAAGTGAACATCTACGAGGGTTTTAAGTGCGTCCCCACGCTTTGTACGGAAAACAGACGCACACAAACTTCCCCAATGGCACTGGTAATGGAACCAGTTAGCAAATGGAACCCGAGTCAAGTGGTTGACTGGATGAAAGGTGGGTGGTGGGTGTCTCAGACAAGCCTTTACCGGGACTGACGGCTTTTTATGTGCGAAATCGATGACGCAAATACCTGGGAGAACAACACTATCAATACTGGGTATCTGTTGACGGTATTTGTATGTAGAAAGGGATTGTATGCAGCCGGGGTGTCATCTTTACCACCACGTCGTTATAAATACATTTTGTTACGTCATGTAAAGCGATTAGGGTGTGTTGTGGTGTACAAATGGGTAAAAAACACTAACCCACTGATGACACCGAGGTGTTCGTTTATTGAGTGTTTAAGCACTCGTCGATGGCCAGGTATGCATGACAAACTCAACAAAATATGGAAATCAGATGGTTTGTTGGCATAGTATGAAACGTAATTCTAAACAGGTGTGTATACGCCAAGCATCACCTGAATATTATTAATTATAATATAGGCTATGCACATATATTTACAGTACATCTGTGAAGACTGGATTTGTAGACTTTGAGCTTTCTTGGTTGACACTCGCTCGTTTTTATATTATTTATTTTAATCCGAAGTAGGGGATAGCCCGATAAACACAGACGTACCCCAGTCGCGCTCCTTCGCTGGTGACGCGCACTCATAATAACGGGGATTTTTCCGCGCCGCTGCAGGTGTACAGTAGCGCACTTAGTTACTATTAAAAAGTCGGTTTGAATAAAGAATATTCAACACAGGCCTAGAGCGAAAATATTGCACTTTCGGAAAATGGTACCATAAAACTGTGTAAAAGATT
Organism: Chitala chitala; assembly: GCA_025773905.1. Classification (NCBI taxonomy): domain Eukaryota; kingdom Metazoa; phylum Chordata; class Actinopteri; order Osteoglossiformes; family Notopteridae; genus Chitala; species Chitala chitala. Next base: position 5,924 of record JABJVR010046988.1, read on the forward strand.
CTTTGTTAGTATAGTTCTTGAAAATAACATTATTTCCCTGTAACTTTTATTACTTTTTGGTGTAATTTTATATTCTCAGCGAAACATTAATTTCACAAAGAGCACATCTTTGTGGGTGAAGAGTATGACAATTGACAAAGAACTCGTAGCCGACAGCGTGAAATCCCGATCCTGAGATGTTTTGTGCCAGTAGGCATTAGCGCGTTCGATTCGTACCTCTTGGGCGCTGCATCGATTGTATCCTACTTTATCGGTCTTAGTTTAAATGAAATGATGTGAAAATATATGCTGTTTATCATCTTACGTTTACTTGGCTGGTTAGATACTGTGTATGTGTGGACTGTGTATCAGAATTGTTTTAGTGTGTAGGAGTTTTTCTGTCTTTGTTCATATAAATTTATACAAAATGTCCATAGAAACCAAACGGCATAAGAACAAGAGGGATGCTCTCACTTTATATTACAATCTTATAGACAAAATTAATAAGAAACAACCAGCCGGCTATCGTTTTAATTTATTTTAACGTTGTGGTGAAACACGAGCGAGGATAACCCGTTTTTCATTTGCGAACCCGCGTGCTACTGTTCTTATGTGCATTTATAGTGTCAAGGTGCGTGTCAATGTCTGTCAGTTTGTCTGTCTTCACTGTGTACTTGGAGATTCGTTTGCACAACTTTACACGTGTTACGACCCAGGCTATCGTGTACACAAAAAGTGTGGGAAAAGGGGCAAGAAACCACTGGAGGTGAACGTGGGGAAACAGGATTGCATGTGTTTATTTACTATACTGAACAGAGACATCCAGTAAAAAAGAATTAATTGTGACAAACATTCCTTAGTAGCAAACAATGCCAAAGTAATAAACAATGTGGTATAATTGCACAAAAGGAGGGACTGACTCATTTTGCAAACAAAAAAAAAATCTTATCTAAGGAAAAAAAATTGAACCAAAATGTCAAACAAAACGGTATTCCCTTCCTATGTCTCACCATTGAATTATGGAAAGCCATTAATCTCATAGTTTTGAACAGCAAAGACACCAAACTGATAAATACAGTTTACCTGTCAATAACACAGTCCTAAGTGAAAAGCATAGGCCTTTCAATCAGCAAGGTACAAGTGCAAACTGCACTCTCAGAACAGAGCTCTTTGAAGTCCACCCTCCTGTCCTTTTACTTTTCCTTGCTCTTAAATTTTAACAAACCATGGGATAAGGTGGGACAACAGGACAGGTCTGGAACAGACAGGTGATGGATGGGTCAGTTGGCACAGGAATACTGAAACGGAGCAGACACACTGCCCACGCAAACACCGTAAGACACTGCATAGATGATGGTGCTGCCATTCATGATAACTGGTGGTAAGGAGTCATCGAGGTGATGTTGCACTTTGTCACATGTCTCAAGTTGAAGCACAGACCTGCACGTCACCCTGCACGCAATCCAGTGCAATCTGCCGTGTGCATCGCATGTGATAGCGTGACACTGAGGGCTTCTAGAGTTCCCCAGTTTTATAACAACCTAACACACTTACGGGTATGTGCATTTAACTATAGTAACAGAGAAAGTACTCAGAGTTCTGAAATGTTCTGCTACCGCCATCACAATGCATTGGACAAAAGGATCTCTGAGGTTCTAAGATAAAAACCTGAGTCATCCAACTACCTGTAGTGACATTTTGTTGGTGGTGATGTAGTTCAAGTCACACCTGGGTCCCTTTGCTGTTACACTGTAAGTGGGATAAATAGTAGTTGAAACTGGAGAGGGTTGTAGCAGGCTTTAAGGGTGGTAGAGCAAAGTGATTGTTTGTTAACTGCTTGTAAGAGGCAGGGCGAGGGGTTAATTCATTCCCAGAGGTGTCTTTGTCCAGGTGAGCTAATTCTTTTGCTCTTTGTGTCACACCGGTTATGGTGTCCTCACTTTTGCCTTTGATATCCCTCACTCTGGTCATCTATTTTTTTTCCAGTAGGGGTGCATGTTATCCCCACTGCTGGTCAACTTGAGTTAAATAAATACATTTCCTGTGCCTGATATTAGATGGTTGTGCTTCAGTGTAAGACTGGGCTACTTTACTCTAGGCTACTTTACTCTGCTTTACTCTAGGCTACTTTACTCTGCTTTACTCTAGGCTACTTTACTCTGCTTTACTCTAGGCTACTCTAACTAGCGAGCATTAATTAATTGGCCAGCTAACAAATGCTAACACGAAACGGAGGCAACAAATCAGTTTTGCAAATCAAATATATTTGATTATATAATAAATATTTTTAAACATAAAAAAATCAAAATGGATTGGATGTCCTACAGGATAGGATGTTGCCTTGTCAAAGACCACTGCACAATTCTTACTCAAGCAAAGCAGAAGCAGCTTGTACACTGAGTTGTATTACAAATACAACCTGAACTTGCTGATAGTTTAACGTATTGTATTATTTATACCTTAAAAAGTTGTACATGTGGATGTTACTGTATCAGACTTGATAATTGATAATTGCGTTTCAGCATAAGTGGTTTTCTTTATCCCTTGTATTTTATTTTATGCCTTTGAAATGTTATAACTAGCCATCGCCAAGCTGTGAGGGGGGGTGGTCCGGGACACGTAAATAGATTAAGAATGGATGTCTTGAATTAATCTGCAAATGGCCCCATTGTAAAGATTCCTTTTAATTTGTCATTGTTAGCATTCATTAATGTGTTTGCATTGCATTTTAATAAAAGAGGAGGAACATAATTTGATCAGTTTCACTTAGAAAACTTTGGTAAAGGACTTAAACACCAAATTGGTCAAGTAGTAAAGGCTTCTATAGATAAACTGTAGTGAGTACAGCTGTAGAGCTCAGACTGATCACAGCTGTATGCAGACTAACCTTAGGAGATGTGATCTTGAGCTGCTGTCTGTGCCTTGCCACTGCTGGGTCATGACAAACCTCTGGGGTGTGGCAGAGGCACAGGTGCATTGTGGGGATCGGCAAGTGGACACATTCTTTTTCCCATCTTGCTGCATTCCTGTTGCACTCCCCAGAGGACACTCCCATGCCAAGGAGCAGACTGCAGACACTGACTGCCCAAGTCATAGCTGTCTGTTCTCTTGATATGGGAAGGGCTGAGCATTGTTATATGACTGGGTGTGGAGAGGAGCCACATGACTGGAACAGCAGGGCAGGAAAAGAGTTTGAACACTACAAAATTATGTTAAAACCCCTACTGGTGGCACAATCAGGCAGGATAGACGTTTTCTAAAATTTAAGGGAACCAGTGCATCTATTGCTGCATGGTTCTTACAACTGTGACACGCTGTCATTTGTGCAAAGATCTGTGTTGTATATGTAATGTGCTTTTGCCCATTCATTAATAACATAATGTACATGAAGTTTTTATTATGAAGGGTATAGCTACGGGGGGCTGAATGGTTATCCCAAGGGTATTCTGGATGGGGCCCCATCCTGTTGCTGGATCCTCACACATTTACACACTAGTGACAGTTTAGAGTCGCCGATTCATCTGTACTTAGTGGAGTTAAACTGTGGGCGAAATAGAATGCACCTGGAGCAAATCCAAGCATGCACAGGGAAGACTTGCAGCTCTGCACACATAGTGCCAAGGGCCTGAGGGAACCTTTAGACCCTTGAGTTGTGAAGCAACAACGGTAGCCACTGAGCTGCTAAGCCAGCTTGTTTGTTTCTGCATGTTTGCGCATCGTTTTGTGTACTTGTTACTGTGCCTTTGTGTTGTTTTACTCTGTGTTCTGTACTGAATGATCTGCAGTTGGGAACAACTCTTGCGTATGTGGTATTACTTTGTATGCGTGTTTGTGTATGTGTGTAACACAGAAACTGAGAGAGAATTAATTTACATTAAATTAATTGAATTTGTCTCCCATTCTTTTTTTAACACTGGATATGGTGAGTCAGGGAGTCATTCAGGGTTAATCCTTATTTAGCACTTCATGCTCAAGTACTTTGTTTATTCACGTATCCGTGGCTCTGTTTATTCAAGTATCAGTGGCTCTGTTTATTCATGTATCCGTGGCTCTGTTGGTTAAATAAATTCACACAGACTAATCACAGAGGATAAACATTCTTCTTGAGCAAATTACCTCAGTTTCCAGTGTGAGCATCATCTAAGATGTGTTCAAAGTGAATTAGACAACGTGTTCCTATCCGATATGCAGTCTGTTCAGTACGTTTAGTGTGAGGGTACGATGTTGGTCATAAGAAAGAAGCCTTGAAGAAGAGTATTAGGAAGAGATTGAGAGAAAAGATAGAGGATGAATGAACGAGGAGAGCAAGTTCCCGTCCATGGACTTTGAGAGCTGTGTGTGATTTCTGTGCCCTCAGACGCAGAGAGCCGAGTGAGTGTTAAACGCTAGCCTTTTGTTCAAGCTCTTGTTGCTAATGGAAGTGGAAATTTAGTCCCCAAACCGTCGTGCCGCATTTCAAATGCCCCTGGTCTGAGGGCTGATTAAAATTCATGGGGATTTTCCAGATAGGGCGACTGAGGCCTTCACAGAAACAGGGTTTCTGGGGGGGGGGGGGGGGGGGGGTTTTATGTTGGTGTAGGTGGGAATTTTGGGCAAGAACATAAACTACACACGAAAGAATGGTT
>JABJVR010046988.1:18917-29505 GCA_025773905.1 Chitala chitala
TACTAACACACTGTTATTCTGTTTACTGTTACCCCAGTTGGGAGTACTAACACACTGTTATTCTGTTTACTGTTACCACAGCTGGGAGTACTAACACACTGTTATTCTGTTTACTGTTACCACAGTTGGGAGTACTAACACACTTATTCTCTTCATTATCTCATATGTAATTATTAACACACTGTTGTTCTGTTTGTTGTTACCTCATTTCGAAAGTATTAACACACCATTTTCCTGTTTACTGTTATCTCAGTTAGGAGTACTAATACCCTGTTGTTTTGTTTATTGTTACGTCGTTTGCAAGTATTAACACTCTGTCGTTCAATTTACTGTTATCTGAGCTGAGAGTACTAACTCAGACGTGCCTGTTCACTGTTTTCCAGTATGTTTTGCAGTGAGCTGACACACATCCCTGCTCCTTGGGTGTGAGTGCTGACAGTTTGTGGTTATCAGTTTGGTTGCTATGCTAACACAGTGTCCGTCTGCCTCAGGGCTGGATGATTGCCTCCAGCAGTACATTAAGAACTTTGAGAGGGAACGCATCGGTGGTGAGCAGCTGCTGCGCATCACACACCAGGAGCTGGAGGACCTGGGGGTGTCCCGCATCGGGCACCAGGAGCTCATCCTGGAGGCCGTGGACCTGCTTTGCGCACTGGTGAGTCAGCACACCTGTCTGTCTGCACTGACGATGCACCCAGCACTGAAAATCCAAGACCATCACACTCCATCCAACATGAGCACAGTGAGCTGACCGTACACTAGATCAGTGACCTACTGTTGATGAATATCTGCTATATCTGAAATGGATGCTGTCAGGACCTGACTGCCTTTTTTTTGTGCTTTGACACCAGACTGACATGTTTTCATTTGTATGAGCTTTCAGGGGCCTTGTCTTTAAATTTAAACTTCTGACATTTCAAGACCATAAACGCCATAAACAATATCCTGCTTAGTTTCTGCATATCCTGACCATTGACTCTGAGTTTCCAAGACATCTGCTATGATATATAAGAGTGAAAAATCAAATGAGTCATGCTCTCTTTCCATCCAGCAAACCCAGCTGCGTACCTGTGAGGTCCCGCTGAGAGCTTTTTTTCCTCTCAGATTCTTCTCACAGTCACCATTACCCTCATTGCTCTCAACCATTTCTAACTGCCACTAGTTGTTACACTGTATATCTGTGAATTAGTTGTGAAATTTCAACACAAGTAAGGAAAACAAACAGTCATTAGTAATCCACCGAGGATTATCCTTTGTCGTCCTTTGCCACGTCCTCACAACTGGGTGCCTTCGATGGGTTCCTTCGTGAAGGAAGGGTCCCACCCTGCTGTCTCACCACACACCATGGTCTGTCGTGTGTCAATCGCTGAGGAAGTGCTGTCAAGCACAGCCCAAGACCCGCAAACAAATGTTTGCCAGTTTGTGTCCCATCAGGTCCTTGTGTAAACTATGAGCCTGACCTTTTCCTCTTTTACTGGACCACTGGTGTTGCCGCACAGACCGGACATTCTCATTGCTGTGTAGCCTAGGAGAGGAACTGGCTCTCAACAAAAGCATGGCTACTAACTCTGCTAACAAACCTGGTCATAGCATTATGTGCTTTTTCCAACAAGCAGCAATTCCCTTTAAATGGCCTCCTAATGGTCTGATGGTCTAAAGACATAATCTGCTGTTGTACTTTATTTTCATTAAAACAGCCCATTAAACACCAAGTAAATCACTTATATTATGTGACTGTGTGACTCCAGTATAGCGAAACGATGTGTTGAAATATACCCACTCCTTACTTGCATCCTACCGTTCTTCGTTCAATTGTTTTTATGGCAGAATTATGGTCTTGAGACAGAGAATCTGAAAACGCTGTCCCATAAGCTCAACGCCTCAGCCAAGAACCTGCAGAACTTCATCACAGGCCGACGCCGGAGCGGGCATTACGAAGGGCGAACCACGCGGAAGCTGCCCAATGACTTCCTCACCTCCGTGGTCGACCTCATTGGCGCCGCCAAGAGCCTGCTTGCCTGGCTCGATAGGTCAGTACTGTGGGGTGCTGCTCCTGCACACGACCCCTCATACAACAAGATTACACACTGTTCAAACCCCCTTTGAACAGATGCATTCCAGGGGGGCAACAGTGCCCCAACACAGAAAACATCCCCGTAAGCTAAATACATTCTTAAACAAAGAGTAAACAATCACGTTTGGTAAGTCTGATCTAAAACAGGCTCAGTAAAACTGCAACAACAGTCATGGAGTTCTAGTACCAAAGCAACTGTCACACTAACAGGGGTCTTTAGTAACACACTAATGGTTGTTCAGTAACACAGGCAGCAGAGTCCCACGGTAGTGCAGTCTCAGAATTACAAGATGACACAGCCCCCCCCCCCCCCCCCAGGCTGTATGTAGGTCAGTTTTGTCTCTCATCGATTCTGTGTGGAGAAGGAGATTCTCTAAGACAGGTGTCAAGAAACAACAGGATCATGACAAATACAGCTCATGTGTTTAAAGAGACGGTACGCAGTTTAAGTTGAGGCTGGGATGGAGCATCGTTGCCAGATGCGTGAATGCCAGAGATTATAATCTCGCTGCCGAGGTTGTTCTGCTGTGGTCACAACCCACAGGGGAGCTGGAGGCAGATCTTTCGCTGGACAAGGAGGATCTGCGGCAGTGTGTCACAGTGCTATAAAATGACCTCCTCTGCATTGCTGACGGCACAAACACAATCGTGCCGATTTTCTTACATAACCCACATGAGCCATCAGCCATTAGCTGACAAACAGAAGAGCAGAAAAGCCTTACATAATGTTTCCTTTCCTAGAGACAGTTTGAAGAGCTGATCTCGTGAGAATGATGAGGGATCTATAGCTGGTCTCTCTGTGGTCTGTCCTCCCCTTATATCCTTTTGTCTTCCTTTGTCTGTCATGAAAGTGGACCTTGAGTTATATTCACCATCCGGCTGGGCTCATTAAACCCTGGTGTTAGCAAGTCTCATACCCTAATATAGCTAAACCCTACAACTATCACTCCCCACGCTACATCAACAAATAGCAAAGCTACTCCCTAAATGGTATCTCTGCAGAGTAATGCCTAACCTTGAAACACACAGGTATATCCACTCCATCCAGCAACATCCTCTGCACACAATAAGAAACAAACACATTGCTAACAGTCTCAGACTCAGTACCAGCTGAAACTCTGCTCTGTACACCAATCTGTACATACTGACGGATTTGCTCATGTGTCGTATTTAAAAGAGTATATCTTCCATGGTGAAAATAATGTATGGCCTTGACAACTACGTTTTCCTGGAGACTTGACGCTCTTTCTGCCTACGGTCAGGGCCTTCTGGAGCTTTTGCTGTAGTGTTGTTTGGTATTGTTTGTTCAATGGTAGAATTCTCTCCTGCCCCAATAATTGCAGGTAGGTAGCCTAGTTCCTCAGTGGATAGAACATCAGGCTGGGATGCAGAAGTCTCTCAGTTCAAAACCCACCCCAGCCACCCGGTGTGTCCCTGATCAAGACACTCAGTACTAGCTCCCTGGGTGCTGAATAATGGCTGCCCACTGCTCCCCCAGGGGATGGGTTAAATACAGAGAACCAATTTTGTTGTAACATGTATGTGCTATTTGTAAGTTGCTTTGGACAAAGGCATCTGCTAGACCAGGGTTCGGCAACCCGTGGCTCTTCCACCCCTCTGTAGCACCATTCCCTGTAATGGGAGAGGGACCAAAAATGGCTCTTTTGATAGTGAAGGTTGTAGCCCCCTGTGCTAGATGAATAAATGTAATGTAAATGTGCGCCTTTGCACTGAGGGTTTAAGGCTGGAAATATTGTTCTGCAATTCAGTCACCAAAACCATAAATCTCAGGTCTTCTGTCCACGCTGGTACTGACCATGCAGTTGAAACGCTAATGGAGGAGCTGTGGATCATGTACGTGGGCTCCCAGTGACTCAGGGCTGTTGTCCAAACCAGCCTTCTTGTTAGCACAGGCCCAAATACGGCTCCAACACCACCTCCCACATCCTCGCATGTTCTTCTGTGATAATTATTTTGTTTAATCGTGAATATTGACTGAAATGCATAAGCAATTAGGAACAAACATCGGCTCGATATCGAACCGGTGTTTATGTGATTATTTTTCATATTGATATATGTCATCTGGTCTTCTCGAAGCTCAGCAGGAGAACACGTAGGTGCTCAACCTGTGTGTCATGCATCAAAAGAGTGTTAGAAAGAGTGTTCTCTTCACAGAGTACATTACAGGGAGCACACATATATTACACACAAGAAAAACTATGTTGTAGTCTAAAGCAGAAAAAGCAGTTACTGCAACGGTGAAGGAGATGCAAGTTTAAAGACTGTAAGAGACTGTGTCGTACACAGCCTGGGTACCACAGCAATGCCCTGTTAGAGAAACTCACAGTTACTGTATTGCAGGATGCACAATATTCAAATTCAAATTCAGATTTATTGTTGTAGTCAAATAGATGCAACAAAATTGTTATGAGTGTTCCTCAGGGTGTGAGACGACACAGTGACATGGTACAACACAGACTGACGGTTTGGGTAGTGCTACAAGTATGGGTAATGCAACGGAAAGCTGTGCAAATACGTAGGCATTTTAAAATTCAGATCAATATCTAAGTGTTAATTAGCGTGACAAATATAGACTACTTGCGTTGTAAAGTAATTAACACAATTAATGTGACAGGAATGAAAAAACCACTTAAGGAGGAAAACATAAATGAAAGCTGAATGTCATGATGATGTTAGACACACTGTGTCTTGTGTTACACAGTCTCTACTGCTCCTCCAGTTGTATGTGTAAATATGTAACCAGCACTGCCACAGGTGTGTGTGTGTAACCAGTACTGCCACAGCTGTGTGTGTGTAACCAGCACTGCCACAGCTGTGTGTGAATATGTAACCAGCACTGCCACAGCTGTGTGTGTGTAACCAGCACTGCCACAGCTGTGTGTGTGTAACCAGCACTGCCACAGCTGTGTGTGAATATGTAACCAGCACTGCCACAGCTGTGTGTGTGTAACCAGTACTGCCACAGCTGTGTGTGTGTGTGTATAACCATCATTGCCACAGCTGTTTGTGTGACTGTGTAACCAGTACATGCACAGCTCTGTGTGTGTAACCAGTATTAACATAGCTGTGTGTGTGATAAACTAGATCTTGATTCTCGATATCAAGGATAAATCTGTAGGACAGTAAGAGGAATGTGTGCACATTACTTATACTGTACATTTTATTCTTTCCCACACACACACACACACACACACACACACACACACACACACACACGCATCCACTTCTTGGCACACATTCTCTACACTCAGCCTCCACTAGTTCAGCGTACAGGAATACATACGCACACAGTGACGTTGGCTTGCGTCTGTGGGGGATATGTGGCAGTATTTTTGGCGGTAGCTTGTTGGATGTGTAAGCTGAGAGCTTGATGCAGTGAATCCTTTCAGCTGTGCTGGACAGTGGCACTGCATTCGGGGACAGAGTCTTCTCTGAAACATTAGCCCTGCCTGAACACTTTTCCTCCTTTAGTTGGATACTAATAACCACTTTCATACATGGTACTTGAAAGACACTTGCTTATTATCAGCCATGTCTAGTTCAGCTAGTTGGCTAATCAGATTGTTGTACAGTGCCGCTGGTAGAATAACAGTCTAGATTCTGCCAACATATGCAGCATATCAGTTCAACGCAGACAGATGTCTTGTACAGTCCACAGTAATCTCGTTAAGGATTTACTAACAGTTAATTCCAGGTGCTCATTTTTTTTCAGGTCCCCTTTTGCCGCTGTGGCAGACTATTCTGTAACCAGGAACAACGTGATCCAGCTGTGTTTGGAGCTCACCACCATTGTGCAACAGGTATACCTTCAGCTTTATCACACAGGAGCGTGTACTGCATATTCATAGATGTATACATACCGCACCTCACCTTTATAGATATAAACATAATACACAGGGGTGCACAGTAGAGAGAGCAGAGAGAGAGGTCTACACAACAGGGAGAGAGTAGAGCACAGCAGAGACGCACAGAGAGAGCAGGGAGGACTACACATTAGTCTGTCACTGTGCATTGCTGGACAGTATAGAGGACCAAGAGATTGGAGCACAGCCAATCAGCACGATAGAAGAGTTACAGATTCATAGAGCCAAACATTAGAGACAGAAGCACAGTTCTATTACTGAATGTCATGCTGTTGTGACACACATTCAGTAGAAGTTTTGTTATAGTTGTTTAGTATAACAGGCTTTTAAGTGGCTATTTCATGCCGACTTTTAAGTAGACATGCAAAGCTGAGATTGATTTAAACCTAAATTTGCATAGTCGGAGCCTGTGTCGGGTGTGTGTGTGGGCGGATGGTGTGTGCGTGTGTGTGAGTGCATGGGGTTTTTGTGTGCCTTCAGAGCAGTTTTGCAGCAGGAGGGATTGTATCTTTGTTTTCTCCTGCACCTGCTCTGCACTGCAGGTATTTAATTTGTTGTGGAGCAGTAGGGCACATTGGATGATAACTGACCCCTCCCTTCCCCAATACCCACCTACTCAAAAGGACAGACGTGAACAGAACACTAACTCCTTCTACTCTCTGGGTGTGAGAACAAATCAAGAAACAATCGTTGGATGTGATTTTGGAGCATTAAAAATCAGGCACAAACAGACAGGAGGTGTGAAGAGCTGACTCATCAGGTGTCAGTCAGGGGGATTGTGGGAAATGTGCGAGAGTGAATGGGTTTGTAGGAGGCGTACATGTTGCATCAGAAGGAAGGGTATCATGAGAAGCATGCATGTATGTTGTGTCATTGAGCAGAGGTTGGTGGGAAGCATGTAAGCGTGTGTGTGGGTGTACGCATGCGAGATGTGTTAAAGAGAAAGTGCTTATAAATAATTTGTTTTGTCAGACAACAGAAGAGTGTGAAGCCTGTGTTTGTGTGGTGTGTCAGAGGAAGAGGTTGATTAGAAGACTTGTCTTTGAGTGTTACACACAATAGTTTGTGGGACATGTAACTGCACTTTCATTGAGCTGGACGTCTCATTTTGTTCTACAGGACTGTACTGTCTATGAAACGGAGAACAAAATCCTGCATGTGGTGAGTTTGCCCCATCTCCCAATTGGTCCTGACAAACCTCTGGGACCTTCTGGGAAGCTTCTCTCATGAATCGCCTGCCTAACAGATCTACAAAGGCATTCTCACATCAGCTCAACTGCTTTCACTTGTGTAGATGTTTCAGTGTCCTCTGCTGGCTGCTGTGCTACCACCCCTTCAGACAGCCAAAGCTAGTCGGTCACAGCCCCCTGCACCCCCTCACCCATGCAGCATTACGTCACTTGCTGTGTGTAAAGATAACCCTGCTGGGCAGGGCTTGGATTGAACTAAAGCATGTCCTTCTCTTAGCGAATGTGTGCAGATGCAGGGCCATTACAGGCACATGTGATAAAACACATTCAGCGGCAACTAAACTGCAGTTAAAACCAAGGTTAGACAGCGCCCTGTTGTGATTGTCATTGTATCTGATTTTAGTACCAGTTATTCATGAGCCAATAGAAAATCAGAGAGGTCATGTGACCTGTGGGTATTTGGATTGAGACATGTTAATTATGTTAATTTGCTGTGTGTCTTAGTTTGGTTGCTTGTTTTCTGTCTCCTTCTCCATCTTTCATCCATTTTTTTACCTCTCCCTTTGCCTTGTGAAAGGCTTTTGAAGTTTGTTTCAAAATCATGTTTGTTTTGTGACGTGTATTTGTTTGATTGACGTTTGTGTGTTCGTGTGAGCCTTTCCCTGAGCAGTTTTTTGCTTTGTTTTTGTTGCTTGTCGTTTTCCATGCAGTATGATTGTATGTATGTGTGACACGTGTTTCTACAGTGTCTTGGAGGGAAACTTTTAATCATTCTGTACAGTGCCAGTTTTACTACAGTGTAGGATTTTCTTAATATGTCTATCTTTTTTTTTTGTAAACAAGACTATATTTAGGTATATACTTTTATTTATTTAAGTTTTATTACTGTCCTTAGTGTAAGACTTTGTCTGGGGTGTGTGACCACATCATCTCCCTGTCCTCCGACCCGGTGGTCTCTCAGTCAGCCCACCTGGAGGTGGTTCACCTGTCCAACATCAAGCCTGAGGAAGGACTGGTAAGGCCCTATTCCACCCAAGTCTTCATTCACTTCTCTCCAACTAATCAAATTACCTTCAGCTAGATGGTACTGGCACCAAGATGAGTTGTAATCCTTTGTTTCAGATAGACATCCATGTATTGAAGTCTTTGAATGTTTGGACCAGTGTTAGTTTTAGATTGTGTGTGTGTGTGTGTGTGTGTGTGTGTGTGTGTGTGTGTGTGTGTGTGAGACTCATTGAGTGTCTCTCTAAACCCCTTTTTCTCACTTACAGGGCATGTAAATCAAATCCACATACGATGGGCTGCATGTCATCACGGGAACTACAGAGGGGGTATGCATGCATTATTCTTCACAGTAAGACCATATAAAAGGCATCTGTCCCACTGAGAGCAGGATTAGCTTGTGGTCAGGCCTTACAGTCTCCATGGGGCTTCACAAATATAGCAAGGATTAACCATTAGAATGTCACATCGGTCTGTGAACTGACAGCTGGGATTCATAACTTCAATATTGTCAAATGGATCTTGCCAAAGAGTTGAAACCTCAGCATTTAAACAAAAAATGAAACAAGCACAAAAATAACTATATAATGTGTAACGATTAAAAAATAGTCTGTCAAAAATCAGTGTCGCTGGTTAAAATTGATTTCTTTCCTAAACTGAATATTGTGCACTTTGGACTGTAGGACAGCACTTACTGTTAGCTGGATTCCCAAATACCGTCAACATCATTTTAATATGCATGTATACTGTTACCCATTTCTACGCCGCTTTGGACGAAAGCATCTGCTAAAGGAATAAATGTAAATGTAAAGTAATTATACTTGCAGTTGTGATTATTTGTAAGTGTAAAGAAAAATGAATGGTTCTGTGTGGTCCTGGAATTTACCCGTGCTTGTGAGTAGTCTCCAGCTGACCGCTGTAAGAAGATCCATGCGGGGGATGAAGTCATCCAGGTCAACCATCAGACTGTGGTACGTAGCTTTACGGTCTCCAGAAGCCAGCAGGGTTGTAATCAGGCAGGTGTTTGTGTATTCATGTTTAGTGTGTGTAAATTCAGTTCTAGTTAAGGCAGCATGTTTATAGAGGGAAACCTCACTGTGAAGTACGCTGTCAGAGGGTGACTGTATTAATGTGTCAATGCTGTCATTTCAGGTTTTTCTGTCAACACTTCCTTTATCTTGGCCGCCTGCAGTGATGCTGTGTGCTAACTGCAACTTTGAGTCAGTGTTGTAGTTAATAGATTAAAGGGCAGGAAAGGTCACTTTGTCATTGCTGTAGATAATGGTTTAAACACCAAGAAGGATTCCTGTGAATCAGTGATGTAGATAATGGTTAACACTCTAGGAAAGAGTCAGTGCTGTAAATCTGGGTTTAAACACCAGGAAGGGTTGATTTGCTTTGCGCTTGAGCGGACTGCTTTCCCAGAAACTGCACACAAATTCCACGTGGAGACACATCCATCCCACCTACAGTGACACACACAGCTAAACATGTGCATGTCCACTGTTAAAAGCTACCACAAGGCCAGGGAGTAACTGTATGTGTGTTGCTTGCTGTACGTGGGCTGAAAATGTGCTTGTTTTGACTCCACGTCTGCTTCTGGTCCAAGCTGGGCTGTTACTGTGTGGGTGTGTACGTGTCCACGCACACGTCTATTTTAACTTGTTTGCATTTCGCTCGGTCTGTTGCTGCAGGTGGGCTGGCAGTTGAGGAACCTCGTGAACTCTCTGCGCGGAGACCCGAGCGGCGTGGTGCTCACGCTAAAGAAGCGACCTCAGAGCACGCTGGGCTCAGCACCCGCCCTGCTGAAAAACATGCGATGGAAACCCCTCGCTTTGCAGGTACTCCTCTGCACGCCCTGTGTCGTCGTGTACCTTGTACCCATTTGCCATCTGACGCCCCTCAGTTACACTCGCGCTGGGACTTCGCCCCCCACCAGCTCACACCTCTCTCTCTCACCCCTAACAATGCCCCCATGACTGATTACTGGTACTTCATGTGGAGGTATGGATCATGCCAGATTACCCAGAATCCCAGAGCTGCTGAGCGTTTGTAACGGTTACGTGCGCTGCTCAGCAGCGGTAGACTGCAGACACATGGGCGATTCAGTCCTCTGGGACCATTCTGTACAGGGGACTAGAAGGAATTTGCCAGAAGAACGTCTAATGTCACATGACTTAGGTGTTTAATAGAAGCTTCTGCTCAAGGAGGTCAGTGTAATAATAATACATTTTACAGAGCTGCCTGTTTATACAGCACAGTCATTTATATAAGACAGTGCAACATCAGTCAGCTGGTGCTCCAGACAGTATGACGCTTTGTAAGCGTCTGTGTGTGTGTGTGTGTGTGTGTGTGTGTGTGTGTGTGTGTGTGTGTGTGTGTGTGTGTGTGAGAGTGTGTGAACATCTGAATATCTGTGTGTGTGTGAAGAGTGAGTA
>JABJVR010046989.1:1788-29505 GCA_025773905.1 Chitala chitala
CATTCGCTGTGTGTAGGAGATGTAGCTCACTCACTGTATGTAGGAGATGTTTCTCACTCGCTGTGTGTAGGAGATGTTTCTCACTCACTGTATGTAGGAGATGTTTCTCACCCGCTGTGTGTAGGAGATGTGGCTCACTCACTCTATGTAGGAGATGTGGCTCATTCACTGTATGTAGGAGATGTGGCTCATTCACTGTGTGTAGGAGATGAGGCTCACTCACTGTATGTAGGAGATGTAGCTCACTCACTGTATGTAGGAGATGTGGCTAACTCACTGTATGTAGGAGATGTAGCTCACTCACTGTATGTAGGAGATGTGGCTCACTCGCTGTGTGTTGGAGATGTTTCTCACTCACTGTATGTAGGAGATGTCTGTTCATGTTTTTAATTCCTATTTTCTCTCTCTGTCAACAGAGCAGGTACAAGTTGGGTTGTTAATTAAATGGCCCCTCTTTGTTTTTCAGCCAGGAAAATTCACTGAGGCTTTCAAATACTTTCTCCAGGGAATGGGTTACAGTAAGTATTTTGGAAAGTTGGCTGCTGTAAGGCTTGCAGAAGCTACATCAAGGAGTTTATAGGGGGAGGGAAAAAAGACATTCAAGTGTTAATTATGGAAATTTTTTTTTGTTTGTCCGGACTAACTGTCAATGTACATGGAAAATGTTGAGGTCCATAGGCAGATAACGAGGTGCAGCAAGTGACCTGAAACAGTACATAACACACCCACTAGGTAGGCAGGCACGTGTAACGAGTCCTGTGTGATTCCAGCTGTTTGTCACCATAAGCCCAAAAGATTTTCTAAATAAGCTTCCATGTGAATGGACATATCCCACATTACTGGCAGTGTAAGTCAGTCCGAATCACATTCCAATAGGAGGTACATATGCAGCCTTTTGACAAGGAGAATTTAACGGAATGACATGCCTTCCGTAACTCCGTCAGTCATACACACAGGTTCATTTCACCAGCAGGAATTCTAGCATCACTTGCTTTGGAATTCCATCTTTTCAATGGCAGTTTTCGCTTCATTCCCTTTGCTGGCTTTATTCTGGAAACATCCAGTCAAGAGCACTGACGATACTTTTATCCCTGTCTTATGTCAGGAAGTCATGTGCCTATGAACAACATTTTAGCATTAGCATGTTCTGGTCTAGACCAAACTCAGAACTGTAGGGCTCCCACCCCTATCTCATGTGTTCTAGATCCACAAGTTGTGTGTTCTTTTCATTGTACAGCGTGTGTGCGTTTGTGCCTGTGTTCATGTTTGTGCAGGCGTTTTTATACTTGTGGATGGGTGCATATTTGTGCGTGCATGTCTGTGCGTGTACCTTTTTGCACGTGCTTGTGCGTGAGTAACGTTCCGGGAATGGAGGAACAAGCGCGAGAGTGAGTCTAATCACAGAAGGGTTTATTATAAGTAACAGCGGGTGGAAAACACAACTGGCAAGTCACAGAGATCCACACACAGGTACTAGTTTCTTCATTAGGCTACAATCCATTACAAAAACCGGACAGGGAGCAAGAGGAGTAAAGGGTATAAATAGGCAAAAAAGAGTAAGTGCAGACAGGTGAAAACATTGATACAATTAACAAAACCACCATGAGGAAAGCAGAATGAGAAAATCATAGAAATTAGGCAAAAGGCAAAACCTAGTGGACAACACAGGAAGGACGGGCATAGGAAGGACAGGGTGTGACAGTGTGTTTGTATATTTGTGTACGTGTGTTTGTGTTTGTGTGTGCGTGTGACTGTTTGTGCATGTATCTGTTTGTGCATGTGTATGTGTGTGTGTGCGTGTGTGTGTGCGTGCCTGCATGTTGTAAGGGAAACACGTCATGTTGTGCAAGAATGTGTTAATCTTGCCCCTTTGTGTTTCTCCCATTCCTTCTCTTAGTTGCAAATGTAAAGGATCGGAGGTTGAGTGGGGGGCCAGGTACTGCCTCCTGTTTACTTGTCTGCTTGTTCTGTTGATGTGCTTCATCACCATCACCATCACCATCGCCATCGTCCACCTCTGTTCCTCCTGTTTTCCCATTCACCCTCCTTCGTTTTGCCAGTGTCTTCTTCTGTCACTCTTTCCTGTTTGGTCTCTGTTTCTTACAGCATAGTAGGCTATTTAACCTTTCCTGAGAAGCACACCACTGGTCACCCCGCATGGTCTCTGGTTTGTGCAGAAGCCCCATGCCACATGACCGTGGAACACCCACTTCCATAAAACGCTGGTGGCTTTCAGAGGCTTTTGCATGGAGAGCGTAGAAGGCGTGGAGAGTTGGAGACTGCTGTCTGCCATTGCGTTGTGGTGGCTGGGTAGTGAGGTTGCATAGGCATGACCACATGAGTTCCTGCCCCCCCCCCCCCGGTGATGCCTGGAAGCTGTTTACTGGCTGGCCTGGCTGGCCTCACTGCATGGCATATTTTAAAGCTGAAGTGGATTTTAGCTGCTCAGCTAAGATGTAGGCTAATGGGTTCTCTTCTGAGCTTTTGAAGGCAGTGTTTAGATGCCTAAGGACTGGAATAAATAAGCAGATAGAGGTGTGTTTGTTAAAGCTTACCATATTCTTCATTACTACATTACAGTGCAGTCGATCTACATTTTTTTAATGGATGCGTTTTGTCAATATTTTTCTTCCCCTTATTTAAGCTGAAGCTGGACTGAACATGCATGTTACCCCATTGTCTGTTCACCATCTGGGGATGTAGGAAAGGTTGCAAAAGGAAAGCGCCCATCCTGTGCTAACACACGTGTCCCGATTTGTGCCCCTGCCCCTTGCACCAGTGCCCTCAGCCAGCATGACGCGCCTGGCTCGCTCGCGGACGGCCTCGCTGACCAGCGCCAGCTCCATGGATGGCACCCGTGGGCGACCCTGCACCCACTCAGACAGCAGCGACGGCGTGGGCCAGCTGAACCACACCATGGAGGTCTCGTGCTGAGCTCTCGTCGAGACTCGGCTGGGAGACCAGACCTATGGGGGGGTGGGGGGGTCAGCCCAGCAAGGCAAGGAGGTGTGCTTGGAGATGACCGACACCCTCTCCTCTCTTTATCTCAACACATTTCTTGTTCCCTCTCTCTCTATCCCCCTCTGTCATGTGTTTCTTTTCCTCTTTTTACATCTTTGCCTCTGCCCTATGTTGTAATTCATCGTGAAAATTTGTACTTAACGAGTACCCCACACACACACACACACACACACACACACAAGTTATTGTGACTGCTGTTTGTGGCATCCCGTCACTCGCCTTCCTTTTGCCCCTTGAACATACCTCCCACCACTACTACGACCCCTTTACGCCTCGGCCCTTTAACGTTATTTGCAGTAATGCTGGGGAAAGTGGGAAGGCTGTAAGCACAAATAGGGTGCCTACCTTTGCACACTTTTCGGCTAATGTCAAACCAGGGCCACAGCGCACCCCACAAAATAGATGCATACCGTCTGACATTGACCCTTTTTGAAGCACTGAAATGGCTTTCTGGAAACTTTTCAGGCCTGTGTCATGGCAGTCACCTCCGGGATTTTCAACTTGTTTTTTCGCAATCAGCAGGGGCAGAACCTGAAGCACATTTTCGCTCTTTCTCAAGTGGTCGTAGAGAACAGCAGAGGACAGATGCCCTGGCGTGTTTGGGGCATCAAACATAACAACACCTGGGCAGCTCTGGCACCCATGCCACCCTGTGAGCCAAAACAATGTGTTACAGCAGTCTAGGGACTGAAAGCATTTCCCTTGCATTCGGTAAAAACAGTACATCAAGCCAAACGTAATTAGCTCTTAGACACTATGACATTGACTCCATTTTTAACTTGACTAAATAAGCCATTAACCATTAATACTGCTCAGGTCTTCATCTTCTATGCCACAAGATGGTGCTTTCTGTGCTGGGTGGAGCAGTTTGAAGTAGAGATGCTGAACTAACTGTCACATACACGTCATCCGTGGCTCTTTGTGTTCTGAGCGCCTGAGTCTCCACTATGAGACAGTATAGAAGATCCTGCCTCCACATACCTGCTGCAATAGGAGTTATGGATTTAGTTTATGCAGTACTGAACCTACCGGACTCCCTGGTACCAGTGGTTCTGACAGAGGTTTTAACTGCCGATAATGGGCTGGCCAAGGTCCCCTCTACAATGACAATCACCTTTGTGCTCAAACCAAACCAGGCCTTGGAGTCATGGCGGAGCCCCTGACAGAAGGAAGTCCACAGGGTCTGCAGCTGTTGGTACCAGCTGAGCACACCCTTCCCCTGTAGCACTCAGTCTGTATTCATGATGATTATACCAAAGCCACACACACAGTCGGTGGCTGGGCACTATGGGGAAATGGAAGTGCAGTGAGCACAGGCACACACAGGCACACACAAACACACACACAGGTACACACACAGGCACACACACAAACACAGGCACACACACAGGCACACACACACAGGCACACACAAACACACACAGGTACACACACACAGGCACACAGAAGTATGGGCACACACATGCACAAGTGGACATACACAGACACAAAAGCACACACAGACATGCATAGGTACATACAGAGGTACACACACAGACACACACACACACACACACACACACACACACAGGCACACACACAGACACACAAGCACACAGACATGCATAGGTACATACAGAGGTGGGCACACATGCACACACAAGCACACAAACGCACAGGCACACACACAGACACGCACACACAGACACGTACACACTCACACAAACAGTCGCTGGCCATTGTGTGGAAAATGAAGTATAACACACACCATATGTAGTGCATATTAGTCATAAAAATGATTTATGCTTGACTAAATGCTAAAGTAGGCTTTGTTTAAAGTACTGAAACAGATTAGTACATACAAGCTTCTAAAAACACCCTTTATCTATTGTCATGCATGATGACGTGTTTGGGTGTTTCATCAGCTGTTATAAAGTGCCTTTAATGGCACCCTATTTAAATTCTATCACATGCCACAGTATGTATGTAGATGACAGGATCTTCAGTATTTGTGGAAGGCCTTAGAATGTGTCTCTATTTCATGTCCTCTGTTAGGCTCAAGATGCTGGTTGGGGGACTAACATTGTAAGCTCCGCCTTTCTCTTGTCTTCAAACAAAAAAATGATCATCAGATCTCTTATAGATTATACATTCGACCAGCAGGTGGAGCATTGGTGTCTGGCTCCCATACCCCCAGCATCAGTATGAAGAACCTGCTTAAGAAAGGGACATAGATTTGTATGACAGTTAGTAATTGTTGTTTCAATGACATATCAAGGCCTTGCACTTTGGGTAATTAACCTACCAGCTTCATGCATGCAAACACCAGAGGTGTACTCAGACATCGTTTTGTTTCATCACGTCGGCCTTGAGCCGTCTGTGGGTGGAGCAGTCTCATTATAATGGGCTTGTGAAAGGTGCAGACACATGATGATGTCATTCACCCCGCCCACATTCAGATCCTTATCATTGATTGAATGTTGGCTTGTCATGTGATGAACTCTCATGACCAATGAACAAGAACAGTCAGAAGCTATGAACCCTGCCTACAGGATGTCGACCTGACACCTGACAAAACGTAATTGGACAGAAATGGCAACAGGTACTGATTTTACAATGAGTTGCAGCCCATAGTAGCGAGGTCGTGATGCTGCTTGCTGGTTCATAGCGCCGAACACTATATGTAGGGCTGCAAATGACTCACACACATTTTGCACATTAATATTATTGTGAGTAAAGCACAACCTAATGTGAAAATTGCAATGGAAGGGACTTGCTGTTGGACCAGGGTGCACATGGTGTGAGGTGCCTAGGAGCTGTCTGAATGTCCTCCAACCTACAGTAAGAGGCAGGCTGCTGATTGGTACGCTCTTCAGCTTCAGGCTATCCAGTGTGGTACGTTAAGCACGTTCTTCTACATCCATCTGAATGTCAACTGTATCAAGTTTCCTCGAGAGTGCGGCATTTCATTGAGCTTTCCAGTGGGTGTACATGTGTCTGCAAGGAGCAAGACTTTAAAGGAGCCATTTGCTCCAAGCTTGGAATGTAAGGCAGCAACCCTAAACGCCACCACCTTTCTTGAAAACAATCGGCGTCCTGCTCCTCACAGACACACCCCTTCACCCAACAAGGGCTATAAGTTAAAACCATTTAATTTTATAGAGCGTTGCTTAGCAAGCAGTCACTCTGCCAGACCTGAGCTGTTGGGGGGGAAGGCATTTTTGGTCCCTGCTGTTACCTTAAACCATGGTTCTAATGGAGTCTTTGTTGAAACAGTTTTCTCTAGCTCTCTCTACTGGCACCTCTGAGGATCTACTGAAAAAATTACTTTGTCCTCTGAGGTTCTGCTTCTGCTCCCACTTTACTGCCAACCCCTCTACACATTTGGCAGTCGGCGCCATCTCAATGTACCATACACACAAAGACAGCAAAGGGGTAGGAAGATGCTTTAGCACATTGACATTAATGCTGCCACTGTCTTCATGTCATGAGGTCAGAAAATGTCAGCACCTAAATCACACATTTAGGAATGTAAAACGGCTACGATAGCAGTTCCATTCATTAAAAGAGGATACACAAGGGTAGAGGTATTAGAAGAGAAATACATTTTGAAAGAACAAAAGAATGCTGCTTTATTTCAGAAAGGTGGGGAGTGGGTATACGGAAGGGTGGGGGGGGGGCACAAGGGGTCAAATTCACCTGTCTCTTTACCCTGAGTCACGACAGGAATTTTGATCTACATGCTAATGCATGAGTTCTTGTGAACACTGCAGAAGGTGAAAGAGCTTATAGCTGTTTCAACTAAAACAGCCACAGAGTAATATATGTACAAATACCTGTAAATAGTTACAGTAATAATAGAATAGTGTAATAAAAAAATGAATAGACCCATTGAGTCAGACGTTGAAACACACCACAGGTATCTTTAGATGAGTGCTTAGGTGGAAGGCAGTCTGTGGGTGACAGAAAAAACGTCGTCAGTTTGTGAAACTGACAGACGAGCTGCAGGCAGCCTGAGTGAGTGGCAGATTAATTGTAGGTGGTCTGTGTGAATAAAATACAAGTCGACGGAGGTCGGTAAAAGTCACACAAGGTTGTTGAAGTTCTGTATGAGACATGGGTTGTAGATGGCCTGTGCGAACGCTAAACGGGTCATAAGTGGTTTGTGTGATAGTGGACAGGCTGTAGGTGGTCTGTGAATGGTACACAGGTAAGATGTGGTCTTTATGAGCGAATTGTTTGAGCTGGGTTTTATCCTTCTGGCTGAAAAGCAGTTTAAGCACTCAATGTGCAGTGGGATACTGGTTATTTAGGGCACGCTATGTTCTCCTTATCTTCTACAAGCTCTGACAAGTACTATGAGTATACCATGCCCCTCCGTCCACCACCCCCCACCTACACACTGCAAGCTCCAAGTGGTATCTCCTAATTGTAGATACCTCTTGTGTTTAGGGTATGCTGACTAAGAAAAAAAAAACTACAATGTAATATTAGTACAGTATTATAAAAAAGAATACTCTTTCTTTGTCCTCCTTGAGGTCTTATGGTTTTATATTATAAATAGAGTTATGCTGTGGTTTGTGTGAAGTGTTATTGCAATTCTACTATTATCATTGTTGTCATCGTTGTTACTTATTATCCTTATTATATAGACGATTTTGTATTGAGCAATAAATTGTGGTGTTCTTAACGTCACGTTCGTCAGCGTTTCCCACAAATAGTAGTTCTCATTGTATCCTGCTTCATTATAATGAATTTAAAACGTGTGAAACTGAGCATAACTTTGACGTTGCTATCCATGTACTGAAGTGTAACGGCAAAATAAAGACATTTCTGTCGACGTCTCGTTTCTGTCTGGACAGAAGCACGGTGCTGTACATGATCCCCTCAGGAACAGCACGGTTACACAACGGGCTAACGGCAAAGTGTAGAGGAACAATATCGCAGGACAGAAATAACGGCCAGTGCAGCCGATATAAAGGACAAACCATGTAGGAAAATAAACTGCCCAGCCAGTCATGTTAATCACATGATACAAGACAACAACACTACTGGAAAATATATCCCAGCTAAACATGGTAACCACAGAGTATACTATATCAACACTGTAAAAAAAAAAAGCAGAGCCAGGTTCACAAACTTCAGAAACACACAAAAAAGAACAACACAGCTATACAGCTGTTGGGGGGGAAAGGAGGTCACAAGCACGGTATACTGGCACAACATAACATAATGTGGTAGTCAGAATATCTCATACAGGTATTAATATTTTAACCCAAAAGGCAAACATTTGAGGAGAACAGAGCTCTGGATATGTTGAATGGTTAAAAGCTATCTAAAAAATGCACTGTTGTCTTCTGGATCTTTATCAACAGCCTGTAATATGAGAACTGCCAACTGTGGTCCTGACAGCTATGTGCTGCAGTAGCAGGTCTAAAAATGTAAGGGTGTAGATGGTAGGGACATGCCTCTACCAGTACTAGAGCACCTGAATTGTACTGTGTGTGTGTGTTTAGGAGGTCAGGGGGTTATAGGCTGACCTAGTCCCTACCAATGTTGAAACCAAACCTAAGCCCTCGCCCAAATGACCTTTTAAGTGCAACATGTGATGCTGTTTGTCTACTAGACATCCATCATCATGAAGGCCATTCAGAATGGAGCGACCGCTCTTTGGCTCGAATTCTGAAAGGAAACGTGGACCAGGGAGGCTGCACCGACCTGGAAATGGACGGATATGGCATGTGATGTTGGTATGGGAGCAGTTAATCCCTGCCATTTTGTTCAGGGGAGGCTCAACTTCTGCTTACACTCACAGCCAGGAGGGAATCTTTGTCATTTCCTCTAATGCATAGTTTCCCAAACCGCTGGCTGGGTACAGCCCTGTAACCACTGCATGTGTAAATAGCAAAATGTGTGTTTTCATAAAAATGTATTTTTTATTGCATTTCACTTAAAAAAACCTAAATTTTAAAACACATTTTTCCTGAGTAAAAAATGTGATAGATCAAAAAAAAAGGACTAATCAATTTTACTATCCTATATGTCAAAGGTAAGCTTTCAGCACAGAGCCTCAGCAAGACATTAGAGCTGTGCTGAACGGCGTTAGGAAAAATGAAGAAACAAACCACATTAGCAATTTTTATTTATTTATTTTTTTACTGGAGCTGCTATAAAACGTGGGCTACACAGACAAATGTGACACTAAAAAAGAATAAAATGTTCATTTGAAAATAAAGCCACAATACAAAATATGGATTTGTCACAGCTGTGGATGCTGCTGTCCCAGACCCTCTACTTGTGATTTATGCTGTGCAGAGAAAAGCCATAGCAGACAAGGCTACAAAGCCTTACAAGTTACTTCAGCTCTGAGACACGTTAATATTTCATATGTGCATTAATATCGTGCTGTTTAATCTTTACTATTTTGTGCTGGTAATGCTGTTTAAATTAAAATGTCACAGAGCAAACATGTAGTCCAATCCACAGGGAATCCTTTAGAGATCTGTCTGCCGGCCCGTACACTCCAAAAATTTGGGAAGCCTTGCTCTAATGCCTCTAGGAGGTTGAGGACAGCAGTCATATTCAACAAACAGGAAGAGGCACTCTGCCTGGAGCTGAATACCAATGGACTACACAGCTTGGTCACTTTTGGGGTAGAGAGGGAACTCATATGTTTTGTCCAAGTGTCTCCAAAGATCGAAAAATCCTACAGTGCAGTCTCCCTGCAAACAAAAGCTGAAGTCAGGATCTGTGGTAACTGTGCGGATGGGTGTTTCGTATTGCGACACTCATGTTATGAAACACCACTCACTTCAAAATTGTGGTTTTCTGTTTTCAGGCTAAACCTCACGTTCTTTTTGCAGAGACAAGAAATGGCAGGAGTAGAGGGGAGAAAAAAGTGAAGTGAAACAGGATGCACAGTTAAAGATGGAATTTCTGCAGCTGGTAATAACTTTCAAAATACAGCAACCTTAGGAAAAACAAGTCAAAGATCCTGAATTATATCTTGTCAGGTCACATGACAAGCTGTAAAATTTTGCAATTTAGCTTCTGTTTGCAGTAAGAGAAGCTCCTTGGTTATGACAGAAACAACAGTCAACATGTATTCTTCTTTAATTTGTCATGCACCATCATTACTGGACGCCAGCTGAATTAAGCAGGGAGCCAAATAACCACTGTTAGCAACACACCAACACTAGCGTTATGTGCCCGTATTGAGCGGGTCATCACCTGTCTTTCACCATTGCTCCCTCTTCTCTCACTCCTTTTGTCTCCTCCAGACCATGTTCCTGTCTCAGACGAGCCTTTTTTTCTTGCTTTTGCCTCTTGGATCACATCTTGTACTCTTGTCTGCCTCGTTAAATAAAACCTGCCTCTGCAAGGAGGATCCAGCATCTCAGTCTCTATTGTCTCATGTTGCAATTTAATTGGCACAGTGTTGATTATAGGCAACAAAAAACTTTGATTATTTTCATGAAGCCTGTTATTGTTTATAATAATAATAATAATAATAATAATAATAATAATAATAATAATAATAGCCCTGTAGTGGGTTGGCACATGTGCAGGCTTCCTGAGACCCTGAATTGGATAATAACAATAATAATAATAATAATAATAATAATAATAATAATAATAATGAATTAACAAGTAATATCCTATGGATATTAAAAATGTATGCATTATTATTATGTTATTCATATTTGAGCCTTGTAAAGTCTGAAATTGAACAAAATCACTTTCAAAATGTTTTTGCCTTTAATGAAGTTTTACAACCAATTTAAGTAAAAAAAATAATAATAGGTAATTTTAGGATTTTTTTATCCCCACCTTCTAAAACATTTTCTATTCTGTGAAATAGAGAGGAGGTCTCATTTTAGCAGCCCTATTTTACTTAGGCACAGAGTTTAGCAGAACATTGAAGATCAGATCTGACTTTGCCATCTAGAACACAAAGTATTCCTTTATGCATGACCCTGCCCTATTTCAGGTCACTGTTGTGCTAAAAGATGTATTAAACTTCATCTTCCTGGCAAAAAACAATAGATTTTCATCAGAATATCTTTTTTCGACTCCACTGTATTTGGTTTCTGACGAACAGAAGGAGATGTACAGCAAAATGCTTGTAATTAGCCGCTCTGCTCTCAGCATATTTTAATTAATTTAATTTAATTCATTCTCAGCACATTTTTGTTTCATCAACCAACACTGTTTCCACAAATAGTTTCAGGGACATAAAATGTTGCATAATTTATATAGAATTTTTTTTTATTGCGCAACTGTACTTAACACTACACCATACATTAAATGTTTGCAGTATAAGCTAAATGGATACAGCGTGTTATGTAGGCAGTGAAAGGTCACTGCAGTGAACTTCAGGCACGTCATTAAAACGTGTTTGCTTGCTCATCAGATTTGAAGGAACATGTCTGCACAATGTCCATGCGATGCCATATTCCTTACATTTTGTAAGGACAAGCATGGCCACAATGTTTCAGGTTATTTGCAATATTTTCCAGATTCCTTTTTTCTTATACCTTCTTGTGAGCCATGGATATCTACAGTGGGTGGATAAAGTAAAGGAAATATCTAGCAATTTATTAATCTAAAGGCCCTAATAAAGTCTTCTTTCTACCTTTAAAAGAGCTTTTGTCATTATTTAAAAGTTGTCATACAAGTCCTGAAATGTGTACACTAGTAATATAGCACCAGTCTTCAAGAAGAAACGGTTGTACCTGGTGATCTTACATCCAGGGCCTGTAAAATGTCCTCACACTCCTTCTCCATAATACAAACATGCAGAACAACTGGCTAATGACTAACACCACTCCACACCCTCCCCACATCATTTAAAATACACATTCTGATTTGAAGGAATCCTTTCACCTTCCATTAATATAGAATATATAAATGAAGACGACCCCCTTGGACTACGTTACTTTTTCCCATCGCTCAGGAGTGCAGGTTTTATGGTCTTTATACCAGTTTATGTGTATTTTTGCACTGGCCTTGGATCCAGGCAGTTCCTCAATGGTAACCATGTGATAAATTCCAGAATTGCCAAGCTCACAGCATACAGTTTTGATGAGACTGAGTTATATAGTTCCTGGTTAAATGCTGTGGTCATCTTTGTGGCTCTACTTTTCTGGCTGTCTGTCTTTCAGCTTTAACCCTTTGCACCCCTTCATCACATCAGTTTGTCTACATCATCAATATGCCGTTATTATTTTAAAGACTGCGCACACGAATACATTATATTTAAACATTTTAAATTTTTTTTATCTGGAATTCTGGAACCTCTTGTTTGGTCTCTTTGAAGCTGTTAGTTGAGTCATGCTGCTTTGAAAACACGCATCGAAGTGGTAATTTTAAGAGCACTATTGTAACGGGCACATGCTGCTAACTGACAATTTGCCTGTTATGACATACGTGCTTTATAATTGTGGTTCAGTTAAATTCCGTTTTCATGGCATGTTAAAGAACGTACATATTTATGCAACAATGTTATAATTTTTTGTGTGTTGAATTATTTTTCATTGAAATTATATTATTCACGTGTTTTTCACTTTTGTCAGTTACAGGCTCTGTTTTAAAATGAAAAATGTCTGATGTGATTAGCATCAACAAAAGCATTAATTTCAGTAATGTTTGTTTTTGGACACTGTACGAAACATTGTTGTCTTAATTTTTTATTAACTTGATCTTCAGTATTGTGTGTGTATTTATTGGTTGGTTCTGTCAGACAGCACTAATTCACACCGACAGAGCTCATCCACACTGACAGGACTTATCCACGCCAACAGCACTCATCCACACCAACAGCACTCATCCACACCAACAGCACTCATCCACACCGACAGGACTCATCCACACCAACAGCACTCATCCACACCGACAGGACTCATCTACACCAACAGGACTCATCCACAGTGACAGCACTCATCCACGCCAACAGCACTCATCCACGCCAACAGCACTCATCCACACCGACAGGACTCATCCACACCGACAGGACTCATCCACACTGACAGGACTCATCCACACCGACAGGACTCATCTACACCAACAGGACTCATCCACAGTGACAGGACTTATCCACGCCAACAGCACTCATCCACGCCAACAGCACTCATCCACGCAAAACAGCACTCATCCACACCGACAGGACTCATCCACACTGACAGGACTCATCCACACTGACAGGACTCATCCACACTGACAGTGCTCAGCCCAAAGCCAGTTTCACATCCTGAAAGCCCAGTAAAACTGTGAGCAGCTGTCAGTAAAGCAGCAGTCCCCTTACAGTGCAGCCACCATACAGACAGCAGCGCAGCCTTTGTGATGCTGCTCACAGCCCTGCTCTTCCTGCTGTTGCCTGTGAGTACCTGAATACCTCCTCCTTTAGCTGTACATCTCTCTTCTGTGCTCTCCATCCTAAAATGCCGAGTGGCTTCATCTGAAGGTAAAGTGTCGTTATACTGTTTTGCGTGCGGTTAGACTACCTTCTTCAAAAAGACCTTCTGAATTGTTTTTATTCAGGCATGTCCCTCTAGCACAATAAAGAGATCAGTTGAAGTTCTTTCTTCAAACTGTCCTCAATGTGGTTCTTACATCATGATCCTCATGGTTATAATTCCTTATCACAGGATAAAAGATCTGGAGCATCATGATTACAGGTCTACACACGTGACACTGCTATCTTGCCTGGTCCGTTTGACCACTTAAGGCATAAATGTAGGACACCAGTGTGAAGTCCGTGTTCACGTGTCTGCAGGATGGCACCTATACAAGACGTGTGAATGGCGTAATGGAGGACAACTCCTGTGCCTGCAGCGTGGACCCCGCACCCTGGGACTTCCCCGTAAAGAAGTTTGACAATGTTAGCAGCCTAATGAACTCCTGTGGGGAGATACTGGGGGAGATGGAGGGACAGGTATGATGGGAGGGGTCGACCTCAGGACTGAACTGTGTTCTCACAAAATGAAAGAGTGCTGCTGGGTGAATGTTATGACTTCCTCGACTGATTGAGGGAACTGCCTTACAGTTTTCATTGGTTGCAGGGATGTGCTTGGCTGATCTGATTTTATGAGTACATGTTTAACTGACCTAATCTGATGCTATGGGATTTTTGTGACGTTGCTGCCACGTTGTTCTGTGCCAGTCATTTTTGCATTAATCCCGTCCAGGTGCAGATAACAGAAGAAAAGTTGCCCCAGATTGAGGCCACAATAGAGAACATAACTAAGCGCTTGGAGGCATTCCTGTACCTGAACGAGAGAGGCCTGTACCATGACCTGCAGCTGCGTCAGATGGACCAGGATCTGAGCAAACTAGAGCAGGACATCAGAAAGGTTCACGAGAGTGTCCAGAACAAAGAATCCCAAAATCTGCTGAAAGAGGTGCACCCCGCTAACCACAGACACACATCTCGAGCAGCTTACCCTGTAAAACTTAGGTGCACCTACACACATTCGGATTGTACAAGAGACCTCTCAGAGTATCTTCCACCCAGCTGCTCCATGTCCTGTATGTATGTGCTGAAAGGCTTACACCCACATCTGTGTACGCTTAGAGACAGAGTCACACACCCGTCTTGCTGATGCAGATGGAAAGAGGTGAGTCAAATGGTCGTGACAACTGTCCTCGCTCTATCTCCCAGGTGCAGTCTGTGCGAGAGAAGATGCCAAAGATGCAAACTAATCGGCTGTTTAACCTGGAGACAGTCAGAGACACCTTGCGTGGCCTGAGAAACCGTGTGGAGAGCTGTAGGACCATTGACTCCGAATTTATGAGTGAGTACTGAGGAGGCACGTACAGGTCTAACAACTGTATGTAAACTTGTAAACAATCAAAATTTTAAAATATTTTTAAAGCATTTAAAGTCATTTTCAAGAAAGAATTTCAGTGCATTTGGAAGTACATATTTTGAATGGCTCAGCATTATATTTTTAATTGAGGATGTGTAATTTAACGATTGAATCAGTGAAATTGCAGGCAACAGTAATGAAAAAGTGTATTCTGCATCACAAGATTAGCTGATATTTAAACATCCCTCAAAAGGCCTCCATCAGTTCTGTATTTAAATGTGTCCAATGCCGTTGCCTTGGCAACCAGAGCACCAATACAGTGGAGTCCTGTAGCAGCTATCAGTTAACCTCCCCATTCCACAGTGGTATAACGTTAGTCACATGGTGTCAGAGCGTGCCAGGTAGCACCATCCTGAGGTCTCTGACTCACTCTTCTTTCTGTTGCTGTCTTCAGGCAAGTGTACCCAGCGTCTCCTGAGCAAAATCACAAGTCCAGTGGTAACCAAGCTCAGCCCTTACGGCAAGTCCTACCCATCTGGCGGGTGGGGCCGTGAGGCTAGCGCAGAAAGTCCTGAGAAGTATTGGGTCCAGCCCCTTGTCAGTAGTAACCGACACGGCAACGTACTGCGTATCTACTCCACCTATGAAGAATTCATGGCCGGGAAAAATCATGAAGACATAGCAGTAGCGCCATCCTACTCCTCATCCAATGCCATCCAGGGTCCAGGAATGGTGCTGTATGGGGGTGCCTTGTTCTTCCAGTGTTATAACACCGGCGAACTGTGCCGCTTTGACTTGCTCACCAAAGCCACGGTACGCAAACCACTACCCAACACCGGTTTCAACAACAAGTTCCCATACTGCTACTACAACTGCCGCGACTGGACCGACATCGACCTGTCTGCCGACGAATCAGGCCTCTGGGTCATCTATGCCACGGAAAGTAACCACGGCAACATGGTGATCAGCCGGCTCGACCCACTCAGCCTCAATGTCACCCACACGTGGTACACTCGACTTTTCAAGAAGTCGGTGACCAACGCATTTATGGTATGCGGGGTCCTGTATGCGACGCGCTATGTTAACACCTACCAGGAGGAGGTCTTCTATGCGTTCGACACAACGAGCGGGCAGGAGGACAACTCCTTGGCCATTAAAATGGAGAAAGTGGTTGATGGGGTCGCCAACCTGCACTATAACCCTGTGGACAAGCAGCTCTACTTGTACAATGACTCTTACCTAATGGCCTTCAAACTAAGTTTCTAACCGCTCTTCAATTCTTGTAATGAAGTTGCCATAAAGTACCAAATACACCAATATTACAATTTTGTGTTTTCAAGTACTGATTCTTACATTCAATAAAAAATAAAGGTGTACACTTTTCAGTTTACGGGTCTGGTAAAATTAAAAAACTGGCAGTTACAGAATGTGTGAGTGACCGTGATGGTTTTCTTGGTAAGATAATCCTTTATTAGTCCCACAGCAGGAAAATTCTCAATTTTGCAGGTAACACAACAGTTTAAGGAAATACATTCTAGACCAAAGGACTATTTACCATCTAGCCTTGGTAAATGTATACAGACTGAGTTACCTTATTCCTGTAAGTCGACATTAATTCAAACGAATAAAATTAATTGTTTTTCATACATTAGTATTAGAGCTGGGATAGCAAGTATACTAACAAAGTACATTTCATACTAAGCAAACAATGAAAAAATATTTTTGATGTTACCATTTATTTTTGCTTGGTAATATGGAAGACCGTGAGCTGGAAGACACACACACATATACAAACAGCCGCAAAGTTAATTTAAATGTTTGCGTCTGCAGCTGAAATTTTTGTGGAACCTTGAGAAAACCTTAACAGGCTGTGCTGGTAAGCTGTTTTAGGGCGCCCTCTTCTGGCTGGTTTTGTACACAGTGAAAGAAGGTCACTGACGGTGAGAACTGTAATTGGTTTAACAGACGAGCATATTTTCGTACACTGTATAAGGGATTTAGCCTGTTGAAAGCTCACACAAAGACTAAACCGAGCAAAGCACAGATGCAGTACAAAAGAATGCAGGATGGAAAGGCACAGTGTCTGCAGTTGGCCATAATTATCGGTTTAACTGGAAGCAGTAAAAACTCGCTGAAGTGACAGTTTGAAACATGGTAACTGTGAACTGTGTTAATGGAAACACAGAGTTGCAATGTGACAAAGTGTAACCGGATGCTGTTCCTAGGCAGAAAACACTAACAAAATAAAACACACCTGAGATTTCCCACATGGTGACTGGGTTGTAGACGTGCGTTTGTTTGGCTCTCTCACACACCTTTTCTTTAGTCGCACTTTGTTAACCCACCTCTTTTCGCACTAAAATTGAATTGGTAATAAAATGTTAAAGTTTAAACAAGTTGAAAAATATAGAGACGATCCTTCATCTCTGAAATCAGAGGACTTTAATTCCTCATTTAAAACTCTGGGTTTCCAAACTGGACAGTGTCCATTCTGCAGTACTTGACCATGGTCCATGTAAGACATCTCTTGAATGACATGCCATAGATACCTCTCAGCATATTGGTCAGATTGAACCAATATGCTTGGTGTTCCAAAAAGAAAATAAGTGGATGGAAGTTGAAATTTCTTGACTGCTGTGGTAGATCCTAAAATATTAGAGTTATTGGTCTCCTAGAGTCTACAGTTGTTTTTCAAATCCAGTGCAACATGTAATCTCGACCTTTGAGATGTTAGAAGACCAAGCTGCTGTGCCTCATATATAGTATTATAATACAACAACAGTAATTTTGAATGACCCTTTGATGCTCCAACTGTGTGATCTAAAACCTGTGCAGCCCTAAAGGATGTGTCAGTGGCTCTATAGAGCACTGAGAAGAGCAGGGAGAGCAGGAGTCTCTGCCTCATTCCTACAGCCTGGGGCACCATTTTGCCAAGGGAGCCGGCTTCTGACCTCTGTGTACAGCATACCTATGCATGCTAAAAATCTAGGACCAAAGCTTAGCCTGCTCAAAACCCTACCCAGGAAGTGGTGGTCTGCCTAGACAAGGATAGAAAGAACAAGAAAACCAGACTGAGAGAATGAAGGGGCGTGGCACCATGAAGGGGCATGGCACCATGAAGAGGTATTGCCCCGTGAAGGGGTGTGGCCCCATGAAGGGGTGTGGCTCCATGAACTAACTGCCAGGCAAACTGTGACAGGCAAGAAGAAGAATCAATACAAAAAATTTTTTACAAAAAATTTGCCCCAAATTGGCCCACTTTGCAAGTATTCGAAGAGTCACATAAACAGGACTCGCTACCTCTCACACTAAAGCAAGCCTCAAAATCACTGTTACTTAAAGAAGGAGTATTCTCAGTAATCGTATCAGAGAATCAAACAGGGTTTGCAAAGGGACGACATTCCTGTTTAAATGTCCAATATAACATACTCCACAGTGATTCCCTTAAGGTGCTCATCGCTGTTCATCACTGTAAAAAGTGAAATCTAAGAGAAAATATATCTTAAATCAACGCAATATGTGCTTGTTTATTGTGTGACAAGATGTTGCAGCATTTCACTTGTTTCAAGTTTTTTTGTCCTCGAGTATCTTAGATACTTGTTATTGAGACTATATTATTGGTACTGAGCCGCGAGTTGCCGACCCCTGTGCTAGCAGATAACCTTGCTTAAGTAATACTTCCCCCCATTTATTAATTTAAATTTACTTCTTTATTATCTTTATTTGTTTATTTATTTATTTTTGGTAAGCAGCCATGTGGCTTAATGGGTAGAACATCAGGCTGGGATACGATGGTCTCTTGGTTTGAAATACAGCCCAGCCAGGTGTGTCTTTCAGCAACACACTCAAACACTAGCTCCCTGGGCACTGCATTCGGCTGCCCACTTCCCCCCAGGGGGATGGGTTAAGGACAGAGAAGTAATTTCCCACTAGGGATTAATATGGTACTATAAAATTAAATTTTTTGATTTTGAGAGCTGACTTTTTGCAGTGATGCAGAGAATGCCTTTGATGGAATAGAGTGTAAATACCATTCTGCAATATTGAAGAGATCTGGGTTTGGAGATTGATTTCTTTTGTGGATTCATCTGTTGTACTCTCCATTAGCATCAGTCAGTACCAACAGCATAAATTCTGATAGTTTAACTCTTGCCTGTCGCTCTCACCGGGGTTGTCCTCGTTCCCCCTTACTTTTTGCCTTAGCGATAGGCAGTTCTGCCCCCTCTCTATTATTCTCTGAGCCCTACCTTTATTTCAAGGTGTGACCCAATTCAAGATGGAACATGGTGTCCTTGTATGTGGGTGGTCTGCTGCTGTATGTCTCCAACCCAACTACTCACCCTCCTGACATCCCAGTAAGGTAAGTTTATAGAAGAGTGAATGTCTTCCCATTAGTGCAACTGATAATGTCACACGGACCCTTAGAACAGCAGTGGGCTGATCTGCAATTTCATCTTAGCCGCACCGGCTTCAGACATTTCAGTGTGAATGGAACACACTCACCAGCAATGTTGCTTTCTGCAATCTTTAGCCTTTTCATGTCTTAAATTAAATATGCATTCCACAGATGGACTAATCGTCCCCTCTCTCTGACAGGCAGGATGAATGCTACAAAATGAACATTCAACCTAAATGTTTGTATTTTTCCCAGTGCATCCCTCCTCTTCTTATCAAGGTCAGCATTTAAATCTATTGACCAGACCATTATCTCCTTTATTTGGAAAGTTAGACAGTTACTTTTTCCTTTGACATAATTGTTGGCTCATACTTGTCGACCCCGTAAAGGTCCAGCCCATAAAAACAACTGCTGTCGCAAAAAAAAAAAATAAATGCAGCCAACCCTTACATGACCGAACTGCATTGTTACTGCATGGCAAATCTAATTAAGTGTATGTTTTACAGACATGCACATATTGGAAATGGCATCTATTCCAAACCAAACAAGATCATTAAAATGAGAGTAGGTCATGATCACCCTACAATATTAACACTGAAAATGAGTGACAGTGAATTTGTCTATTTTAGCCCTGGACTCTCAGTCACTTCAAATAAGTATTGAAAAATACATACAAGGTGTGAATTTATGTTATATGAATACTGACAGCCATGTTTCGTTTCGGCAATTTCGGCCAGGTTGTTGGCAGCCCCTATAGGAATTCCTTGAGTATATGTATATTAGTAAGTGATTCACCAGTCCCTCCAAGTCCTGGGAGCCCTGGGGCACATAGTGCCCTGTGTACCTTTTACAAGGCTTGGACACTCATTCCCATGTCATTGTCAATATATTCACAGCAACGTCTTCATACTGATTTCTCTTTGTATAAAAACCACATGCAAACTCCTAAGTAAAACATATGCAGCTTTGCCATAGAGATATTTGGTAAAACCATACAGGTTAACAATTATGGATATTTGTTATATTTCACATATAATTACTCTTATGTTCACAATGTTATTATTGTTGATAGCTTGACAAACACAAAAGGTATATTTTCACGGTTTATTTAATAAAGAATAATAGTTCTTGAACATGGAATTAAGATACCAAGCAACAGCAATGCATAAACATTATAAATAAAAGGAAAGATGTTTGTTGGAGTGGTAAGAAGCTATGGAGGAACACCAGCTGTTCTTACATGTCAGCGCAGGAGGCTGGAGAGCCTGGGGTCTCGTCCCAGTTTCTCGTCCAAAGCCTGGTATTTCTGCGGGGCGAGATCCTTGTGCCTTAAAAGCAACACAGCAACGAGAGCGATGAGGTGAGAACATCCTGAGAGACACCCCAGAACAAACATTGATTTAGCTGATCCACATCGATGGACGTGCATCTCGGCTTATCATGGCGGTACAACTAGCAGGATGTCAGAGTACACAGAACCAGCATGAGACTTCTGTCTCATTTTCAGTCTGAAGAAGCCTTTTGGTAAAAGGTGAAACGTTTCTGCGTAAATGAGACATAAGTCCAGTTGACATGACTAAACTTCAAGATGTAGAGAAGGAATTTAAAAATGAAGAATGAGATGGAAAAGAATGATAGGGTTTAGGAAAAGGGAAGTAATGGGACAGATGGAGAAATGATAGGAAGGAAAGAAAATTTAAATTTTTTTGTGCTGCCAGTACATTATTGCTAAATATTACAGATAAAGCATTATTAAAATGTTCATTTCATTTCAGTTCTACTATAGTTAATGAAGTTTCAAAGGCCTCAGTTTTTACAGTGCTGTGAAGGCTATAAATATGTTGTTATATACAGGGTCAGATGGTCCCCGAGTTATGATGGTTCGACTTATGATTTTGATCTTACAGTGATGATAGCGATACGACAAAATTGTAAAAATATTTTAAGTTTCGCGTGGCAGGCAAACGTAGCAGCGTATGTTGTATGATAAGCTGGGACCCTGCCGGGATGTACGCATCTTCCGCCTTGTGAGATGCCTCACTCTCGCCAGCGATGGACACAGTTCAGTTGTCTTGGTGTTAGAGCGCGTATTTTTTTTTAAGAGCGCATATTTATTTTGTCTCGACTTAATTTTAGGTGGTGCAATAATCTAGAAAAGAGATATGTCTACTTTTACTTTTAATCCTTAAGTACATCCATCCATTCATCCATCCATCCATCCATCCATCCATCCATCCTTACATTGTACCTGGTCCTCACCCATTTGGACGAGAAGGACACCTATGTTTGAATGCTCTTCATAGCCTTTAGTTCAGCATTCAACACCATCATTTCCCAGCATCTGATTGGTAAACTGAGCTCGCTGGGCCTCTGCAACTAGATCCTGGACTTTCTAACCGACAGACCTCAGTCAGTTTGAATTGGCAGTTACACCTCCAGCACCACCACACTGAACACCGGGGGCCCCCAGGGCTGTGTGCTCAGTCCTCTGCTGTTTGCACTGCTGACTCACGACTGTGCAGTGAAGCGCAGCTCAAACATCATCAGGTTCGCTGATGATACGACCGTAGTAGGTCTCATCAGTAAGAACAATGAGTCAGCCTATACAGAGTTGGTGCGATGACTAACAGACTGGTGTAGAGCCAACAACCTCTCTCTAAATGTGGACAAAATGAAAGATGTTTTTGTTGAGTACAGGAGAGCGCAGAATGACAATTCACTGCTGATCAACGACGGCTCCTCTATGGAGATTGCAAAGAACATCACATTCCTTGGTGTCCACCTAGCAGAGAACCTCTCCTCGTCCCTCAACACCAGTTCCATTATAGCAGCTGTTCTTCCCGAGGAAGCTGAGGAAAGCTTATCTCCCTCCACCAATTCTCATCATGTTTAACAGAGGGACTATTGACAGCATCCTGTTCAGCTGCATCATTGCATGGTTTGGAAATTGCACCATATTGGATCACAAGGACCTGCAGCGTGTAGTGAGGAGAGCTGAGGACATGTACACCACATGCTGCACTCACATGGCCACCAGTATCGTGGGTCACCCCAAACACCCGTCACACAACCTGTTCAGTCTATTGCAAAAGGTACAGGAGCATCCAGGCCCACACGGCCAGACTGTGTAGCAGCTTCTTTCACCAAGCCATAAGACTCTTTAACTCTCAGGGGCTGGACTGATAGACTGATCTTTCCCAAAACACACTCAGCAACACCACGCTGCTGCACTTTAGCTGCACTTTATGATCACTGAACACAGCTCATCAAACTATACACTTACATAGAACTGCATCGGCGCTGCTCTCTCTGTTGTGTTTACTTCCTGTTGTTTGCATATGTATAGAACTACTTACTGTCTTTGCACTGTATATTCTATTAGTGGTTTTGTGTTGTCCTTTGTGTTGTTTTATGTAGCACCTGGTGTCCTGGGGGAACTTTTTTTTGTTTGACTGTGTACTGTACCAACTGTATATAATTGAAATCACATAATTTTAATTGGAATAAAACCACTATCCTATCCAAGCAATGCCATCAATAAATATGCAGATGACACAACAGTGGTGGGGCTCATCATGAAGGAAGATGAGAGTGCATGCAGGGATGAGGTTTGGAGGTTGTCAGTGTGGAGCACTGAAAATAAACACCTCAAAACCCAAGAAGCTGATCACTGATTTCAGAAGGTAAAAAACAGATTGTCCTCCCATCTATATCAGTAGGGACTGTGTCATGATGGTTTTTGTTATTGCACCATAGTAGCAGCAAAAATGGTCTGGTACATACTTGCTGAGACGCTGTTTCAGGATACGGATGCGGAACATGGCCTCAGAGCAGTACGTCAGATAATCGCTCTCCTCCTCCTTAGTTAGGGACAGTTGGTTCTCCTGGTACCACTTTTGCTTCAGCTGCAATTCCCCGGTCTCCTGCATAGAACCCACCGTCACTACTGACAAAACAGGTCCTTACAACTGATAGTAGGTTTAACAGCATCCATCTCAGGCAGTGTCACCATGAGATGAACGAGATACACAAGGATTGACAGATTATTGGCAGCAATATAAAAGTCCAGGTTAGCATTATGTCACAGCTATGAAAGATCTGATAAAACGTTCTTCAATGTGATTAAATGCTTTGAAGGCCAACTCACAAACATATACACCCAGGTGTAAGAAGTATAAAAGGTGGACACCATACCAATAATAGTTTGGGGAAAGCAAAAGGATTCCATAATCTCACAATATCTGTGGTCATTTGCTAAACACAGCAAGTAACCTGTAATGGCACAATTGTTCTGCATGGTGATGTAGCTGCCAAGGAATACAGACCTTCTTGAGTGCTGCTTGGATCAGGTTGGCCTTGTCAATCAGCCGCTGCTTCAAGTCAGCCAGACAGTCGCTCCTCAGCTGCCGTGCAACCTGGGGCGTCAGGGTCTTGGGGTCACCCTGTCTGGCCAGGAATGGTGCCAGGTAGTCCAACTCCTTCTCCTCCTTGCGCATGTTCTCCTCCCTGGCCAACCGCTCCTGGGGCCACAGGAAAGAAAGTGAAAAGACGGACATTGTCAATGAAAGAGAGCTGAAGGGAATGACAATAGAAAATACATGAAGAAGAGGCAGTGAGTGACAGTTTCCCGTGTGCTGAGTGTGGCACAAAACCCCAGCTCACCAGCTCCTCTCTGTGGCGCTGGACCTTCTCGTTCCGGGCCGTGTCATATACAGAGATCTCCAGCCTAACATTACTGTCCTCCTCTTCACGAAGAGCCAGAATAGCTCTCGTCTGGGGACGCCCAGGGAACAGGCTCACATCCTTTGTATCACGGTCACATTTTCAGTGTTCAAGTGTTACTAATCATTAAAGCAAATGTACACCTCCTTACTGACATGTGTGTTACCTGTGGAACCTCTTGCACACCTATGTGCTTCAGGGTGCAGACAGACAAACACAGAGACACACCTGGGGAGACTGCATCTTACTGCATACCTGTTTTTCAGAGTCTCTGACTCTGACTACAACTCTGTTCTCCTCCTTCATCAGAGACACCAGCATCTCATACAGATGCAGTTTCTTTCTGGGCTTCTCTAACGGATCCACCTGTACACACACAAAGGTACAAACGCTGTTTAATTATACACAGAAACACACAAGTCAAACATTAGTTATTTACAAAAATACACAAGTCAAATGTAGATTAGTTATACAAGTCAGACGGGCAAAAAGATGAAAACAAA
Source organism: Chitala chitala (assembly GCA_025773905.1). Lineage (NCBI taxonomy): Eukaryota > Metazoa > Chordata > Actinopteri > Osteoglossiformes > Notopteridae > Chitala > Chitala chitala. Next base: position 26,217 of record JABJVR010046989.1, read on the forward strand.
CATGCACAACACCGTTAGCAGGAATATCATGTCTCAAATGATAATGATTAATAATTGTATGATAAGTGTACGTCATATTGAATCCTGAATTTAAACCAACATGTGTGATGAAACTTCCAGAAATAAAACTGCCGATTTATTTTATGTGGACAAAACTTAGCTTATACCCAGCGTGTGAGGACCTCATACCTGGAAGGTAGAAACCATGTTCAAATTGAAGGGCTCAGATTTTTGGGGCTTGACGAAGTTGCAGTGGGCAGGGAAGATGCGATCATCCTCCACGTGATATGTCACTTTGATGCGACCCTCTGCGACGAGGAAAACTCGCTCGGCAATATCTTCACTGGCCAGCTTGGAGCGATCTCTGTAGAACCTCTCCACAATTTTCTTCTCACACCAGGATAAAAACAATGATCGGTATCACAGCTTACCAGGGTTAGTGTTACAGATATCTGTTTTTATAGTATAGTAATTTCTGCTTTTTATTATTTTGCACCTGCCAGCACGCAATGTTGTACAACTGATGTGCAGTACCCTGGACGTACCAGTATGGGGCACTGTCTTTTGTAGGACGCCTGACTAAACTCCTTCGCTTCATCTGTCTTGCCATAAACTACGTGTCTGTGGTAGAGGAAGTCCGTCCTCTTTTCAAAGATTTCGGTCATCTCAGCAGGCTTCTCTGTCCGCTTGGCCAGACCATCCACTCGACCACAGCTGTAGAACTCCATCTCCCGCTCTGTCTCTGGGGCCAGAGTCACGTACCTGTGGGCTGAGCATCCGGATGGATCAGTGCTTAATGACCAAAGGCCAAAACGTGTGACAACCTCACATCTCTTTCACTGGCGTTGTGTTCATACTGTGCCCTAACTAGCCTGCTAAGCGCTGGGTAAGCAGCCCATCTTAATCTTCACTCATTTACAGTCTGAATCTACCATTAATTATAGATCTTAAACTGCAACTCGATGTCAGTGACTGCTGGCGGCAGAAAGGAAGTGCATAACCATGACGAAAGCAGCCTTTTTCAAAAGCATACATGTTAATACTACACAGTGCGTGCGTGTATGTGTAGGTGTGTGTGTGTTTCAGTAGGTGTGTGTGTGTGTTTACTCTTGAGAGCATCACTCCGTCCATGCCGGAACTGTTCCACTGTCTCATTGCTGACTTTGCATAGCTCACGTTCCTCCAGAAAATCGTGGCGATGCTGGAAGCACTCCTTCACAATGCTAAGCTGTGTGCCTTTGGACAGGACCGCAGAAAACCACAGCAACATCAACGGAGTGAAGAGAAGGCCGATACAGGAGGAGAGAGGCAACACAGAACATCAGTGAGAAACACTATCTGTTATACAGTATGACTCAGGTATGGTTTAAGCTTGTCCTGCCTATAGGTACATGTCTGAATTTATTTTATAAACAAAAATGGAAAAATAAACCATATGATAAAATTGGTCCTTGCATGTTTCCATAACAACCACTGTAACTATGGCAACATGAGCAGGCCTTACAATCCAGGTCTCTGTAGGTGGTAAGACGCATCACTAGGCCATCCTTCTGCAGGTAGGGTGCAAACTTCTCCACTTTGGTTCTGCGGTGCTGGATTACCTTCATGCCCCCAGGAAACCGTGTCTCCATGTCTGTGTACAGGTGAGACAGGTGAGGCACAAAAGTCAACAACCACAGGTGAAGTCCCGTCATGAGCGAGGTGTAACAGCAGGTGTGAGACATGTTGAAGCCTGGTTAGACTGCTCCCATAATGAGGATCAGGAGAGCTGCTCACCTGTTGATGAGACATTGAATCTCCCTACCCAGGATGGAGGCATTTCAAACACCTTGGGCACCTCTTTCTCCTCCTGCAGAAAACACAAACTAGCTGCTGAATGGTCCAACATGGTTTTCATCCTTGTAATCTGTCAGGTATGAAAAGACATTTTCTGATAACTTGCAATTAGAAGAGAAGAGAGTAGGAGAGTGAAGATGCATTAAAAATGCATTAAAAGCAAAGGTCCTGAAGATTACAAAAGTGTGGTAAGTAATTTAAAGTGGATGATAACCTGAAAGACGACATAATCAATGTACATGGACTAACTATTGGTTTATTATGCACCTGAACTGAAAGTGAATGGTATGGTGTGCAGAATCTACATTGGTCGAAAGAAAAACTGAGAGCTAAATCAAGGCAGAGAACTGGATGTAGAACAAGAAGAGATTGCCAGAAAATACCAGCACGGTGAGACCAGAAACATGCTCACTTCATCTTCTTCATCAAACTCCTGTAGTTTGTTCTCTTTGGGGGGGTAGAGCTCTGGTTTTCCTGAGCCACAGAGCAGGGGCTCCCATTTCACTGAATCCCTAAGGTCATAGGTCACCTCCTGCACACAAGGATATCATCAGGACTGTGTGTACAAAACACACTCAAAAATGTGCAAATGCACTGAACATCTAAGGATGTTCTCTCTCACACACACACACACACACACACACACACACACACACACACACACACACACAATCATGGAAAATTTGAAAGGTAAAAGAAGAAATACTCTTGATCAGATATTGCGAATTAAATGCATTTATTTTCTTTGCGCAAAAAAGGGCATACTGACCAATATAACTCCATGTGTCTGTGTATGTGAATGTGTGTGAATGCTAGTGTGCGAGCATGAGCATGCAAGTAAGCAAGCGAAAGCGTTAGTGTGTGTGTGTGTGTGTGTGTGTGTGTGTGTGTGTGTGTGTGTGTGTGTGTGTGTGTGTGTGTGTGTCCCACCCAGGCAGACAATTCTCTTTATATACTACTTGTTGGCTTCTACGTGCACACAGGAGAATAAAGAGTAAATATCAGGTTGTCCCCTGTCCTTGGCTACTGTTTTTGGGTGTGTGTCACACACAACCTCGGGTGCAGCCTTACAGGACATCTTGGCATGAACGTCATAAACATATTTTTTACTTTTGCAAGGAAGGTTGAATATGTCGCACACACACACACACACACACACACACACACAGACACACACTGACCGCACAGCCGAGACTACAGTCCTGCATGTTGACCCAGTAGTTGTGGTGATTCCAGACACTCTCTACACCCAAGAACTGCTTGTCAGTGGTGGGGAAGCTCAGCCCTGTAAGAGGGTCAATGAAGAAGTTCTCTGGGACATCCCGGCTGCCAGACAACACGAGAACCCAGCAGTGCACCCGAAGGCCCAACAGGGGATCCACAGGAGGAAGTTCTCGCTCCTGAAACATCAAACACACACACACACACACACACACACACACACACACACACA
>JABJVR010046990.1:0-13838 GCA_025773905.1 Chitala chitala
GCGTCACTTCCTGAGCCTGTGGAATGGGCTTTCCTGTTTCTCTCTGCGTCACTTCCTGAGCCTGTGGAATGGGCTTTTCTGTTTCCCTATAGGGCTTCCTGGTCACCTGTCCTTTGTTTTAGCCATACTCCTTGTTCTGTGTTCAAACCAGCTAGACATGGCAACACATTTGTGGGAGGAGGCAGGTCTTTGTTCTGACAGTTACATCACTGTTTTCTCATAGCATTTAACATACAGAGAGGCTGAAAAGACTGGGGGGGGGGGAGTGGAGTGTGCCGCCTTGTCTGAATGCAGAAGTAGGCCGTTGCATGTATGTTGTGAGGGCTCTGTCGATAAAGCCCTTGTCATTCAGTATTCATTGCCCTGTATCTCTAGTGTTTGCCAAGGAGAAATTGAAAGTTAGTCCTTTCCCATGGTCCCAGGGGCTTCTGGCGTGGGAATCCCATATGGGGCTGTCTGGACCCCTCTCACTCTGGAATGGCAAACAGTATTCTGTGAATTCTAACTCTCCTGCACTCTCAACTTTAAGATGACTTATTTTTAAATTCAGACTAGGAAGCGGTCTGTCAGTTCCACATAAAAAAGGAATAATTGTAAATGGCACATTGTTTTACCAGCTGTAATATGAATGGTCTTTTTGAAATAGCTCTTCTAATTTAAGAAAATGCTTTTTCATATTACTATAAAAAGAAACTTTCATCTGCAGTCAACAGCTGGCCCTTGTGAAATAATCTCAATTGATTAAGTTTTAGTTTTTTTTTTTTTTCTTTCTTTTAAATCTGCAGTCGGACAAAATAGCACAGAGTTAAGGAGGCCTTACAGCTGTTAACCTTTCATTAACCACACTCTTTATTAAAATCAAGGCTAAATAAAATTAACTGTTACTTTTGTCTACTGTATAAATACCACACCTATGTCTCAGTAAAATCTGACTGAAAATTACATTTTTACAGTATTTAACCTTTAAATGAGCTTAACTCCTGAATCAGGATTTGCAGCTGCTGTTACAGACTGACTGTAGTGATAAAAGGTAATACAGGAAAAAAATTAACTTCCTAAATCATCTTTGTGTAACTCAGGGCTTGGATGACAAAGGTCATTTATAAGATAGTAACAATTTGACACTTAATGTTTTGCTAACTGACATAAATATGCGTGTTATACTGTGGACTTCTGTGTTGTAGTATTATACCGTGTAGTAAAATATATTTAAGTAATCTTTAATTTAGCTGTTACTCGGTATTGTTTAAAATGAGTTTGACTATTATAAATTTTCATTTAACAAGCTACTGTTTACTTGAGCTAAACTTTAATCTTACATCTGTCAGCTGTGTGTAATTTGAGGGAACAGCTTTGGTTTGCGGTTTAACAACATACGAGGAAAAAAAAAAATGACATGGTGCAGTCACTGGGCCAGGCCCAATCCTCATCAATCCTTGTGAAAATGACTGAGTTCAGGTAGAAGAAACTGCAAAGATCTGACCTCTCCATGCTCTTGCATTACCGACATGAAGTGCGTCAGCTACCTGGGTGTACTGCAGACTGTTTGAAGCCAACGGGTTGCCGCTAGCCTCTGGTTTTCAGATTCGCGCTTCACGGTCACAAGTTGGCACGGTTACGGAGTCAGCGTGAGTCAGAGTACAGAAAGGGGAAGAGCAACAGGGATAAATCAGAGGCGCACAAGTCACCCCAGCCTAGTCTTACTGGTGCTATGGTAACAGGCCAGGGTGGGGATGTGCGGATTAAAAGCCGTAAGGGAACAGAGAACTCTTTAATTCTCTACTCTTTTTTAAATCAGCTCTTGGCTGCTTCCTGATTTACATTTGTGTTAACAGTCATTGTGCTTTTAATTAACAGGTCTAATTTTGTTCCTATCCAAAGGCTTTGTTCACAACATAGAATATATTGCAATATATGCTACTTTAAAAAGTGTGAATACACATGCATAAAACCAGGAATCCATTCCTTTGTTCTCTGCTTGCGTAACACTTTTCGTAAGCTCGCAGTAGGATGTAATGTGGGGTTTTTGTTCTAGTGTCCCGAGTCTAATTTCCGTCCTGTGCTCTGACTCCTGTCTCATGAACATGCTCATCTCGGTGTCGTTTGTAATGGCAACTCGTGTCTCAGCCTTGAGCCGCGGCTACGGTGATGAAGGTGGTGAGGGCCTGGGCCTTTTGTTCATTCCCAGACCTATGCGTCTCTCTCAGTGCAGCGGGGCAGGTTGCGGTCACATGTGGCTGATTACACTTCAGCTCTCCCCTTTGCAGCTTAATAGTCTCATGGAACACCCATAAAGCAGTGTCAAGTAATGGTGGGACACCTGTCAACACCTGTTTTATGCCAGGCATTTGAGAAGTACAGCTGCTGCTGTCTGATCCAGCACAGGGCCGCAACCGCTTAGTATCGCCCAGTGCTAAGAGATCGATGCTCACGCTTGGCTTTCTCAAAAACGGGCGTCCTTTTTTGTGTTTGTCGTTCTTCAAAACCGAGGCAACGGAGTCATGTTTAGTTAACCTTTAAGTAGGTAAGGAAGGGAAAGGAAAAACCGAGAGAAGAATTTTAATAACAAATATAGTTTCAGAGCTCACGTAACGCACACACACAGTCGTTCTGCAAAAATAGCACGAACCCAAATTACAGTCCTGTCAGTGTTGTTGTGGTGGTGCTGTGGAAAAGCACAAGAACGTGATTATTCTGTAATATTGTAATGCACTGATTTCCTCTTGCCTCGCTCTGAGCTGGGGCGATTTGTATTGACAATAGCTCAATCAGCACAATAATCTGTGGATGCTGAGGCTCATCACTGTTCTTGTCAGTGTCTTTCTGGTCATTAATGCACGTTTAAATTTTACGCCACATTTGGATACCTTATGCAGTCTTTGCACGCAAGACGAACCAGCCGCCCGCAATTATTCATTTTCTGTTAAATTGATTTCGGATACAGCGGCTAAAGCCGTACTGTAATCGCCGTTTGTAAGTTTAAATCCGAAAGAGAGTAACAAAAGCCAAAAAATTGAATAAACAAGTGTAATTTCATGTCGATGTTGAAGTTTGTAACAGCAGACTAGTATCTCAACAATAACGTAATATTATGAACCGCAAATATTTGTATTTCGACAAAACTACACAATTATGCCAGTTACAAAGACAAAGTAACCCCCATATTTAAGCATCACTTCTGAATGCTTTGAATGTTAAAGCTTCAAAAGAATTTCTCTGATGGCTGAACAGTTGGAACTGCTCATTGCTTAAGTTTTCATTAAGATTAGATTCTCATTATAACTGCTTTGCCGATGTAAACAAAATCACTTCACGGATAACTTGGATCACAGGAGACTAAGATTTGAGGATTATTGACCTTGAAATTAAAGGCATTCCCTTTATATTAGGCAATGCCCCAAGGTGATCCACTGTGATTAGTTTTATTAGACAGTCAAAAGACAGACAGCAGTTTCTGGTTTTATAATCACTGCATGTACTGTACAGATGGAGAAATGTCTGTTGTCATGCATGACATACTGCTTACATTTTGTATACGAACAAAGTTTGACGTTGCTAACCTAAAGGCTGTTCTTGTATTTATTTGCGTTTTTCCTTTTGCCCTCTTCAGAAAACGATGAGACCGGTGTGATGGATAGCCTACTCGAAGCCCTCCAGTCCGGCGCTGCATTTAGAGACCGACGGAAGAGGGTGCCCAGGCCAAAGGGTGAGCTGCTCATCCTGTTCCCGAATAATATTCCCGCTGCAATTCTTACCTTTCCCAGTTGACGCGATCGACATCAGGTGAAATATCATGCGCTTCAGGGTGAAAATTTAGATGGTACGACAGGGCAGCTGTAATCTTTTCTACATTATGACAAATGTCACAAAGATGCTTATCCCAGTTGGCTGGTGTCACTACCAGTTTGTGAACTGATCTAGCGAAGCCAAACCGGGATTGCCATTATTTGGGGATATTAGGGTGTCTCAGACCCGAATTTGGATGAAAGATTAGTGACAGTGTGTACTGAGAGGTCAGCGTTTTATAACAGATTGTGTTACATTGAAGCAGTAACATAAACAGGACAATGAAGTTCCTGATGGAAGCACTGGGGGGGTGGGCGGCCGTGGGGTCTTACTCTGTTTTGACCTTATTTTGTATTAAACTCTTTGTTCAATGACTCTTACAGATGCCCGACAAAGTCTCAGTCCAGGTTGTCAAAGGCCCGTTTTGAAGTCTTGTAACCATGGTAAAATTGATCGCTGAATGTGTACTACACATAATTGTGAATGTTTGCCATCCTGTATGTCCTGCTTTGGCTCATTAACGCTTAAACTATTCGGTTTTTCCCGCCCTTACTTCTGCACTCTGCTTGCGCTCTGCCTTCTTGCAAATACCTCCCTAATGATTCAGGCTTCTTCTCACCTATTCAGATAATCGGGAGTGTTTAATATTTGTGTTTGACTCCTGTTTGCCACATAAATTTAAATAATCCTACAGATGACAGCCTCTTCTTGACAATATTATCACTACAGGCTGGGAAGAAGAATTAGATTTTGTAGGAGCTTTGCACCAACACGTGTGACAGAATTTTAATCTTGTACTGCGGATGATTAACATTGGTATGCCTGCTTTTTTTAATAATGGAATAATTCTTTTCACTTACAGTGACATCACACTGTAGTTCATCTTGATACATGTAGTTTAATAGATAGACTTTGAAAGTGTAAACTGATAAATAGCTACATATTTTTATGCAAGGGCATACATTACTTGGCTAATGATATTGAATTAAATTTGCTTGCTTTATTTAGGTTTCTGGCAAAGGAAAAAGCAAAAGATGTGTCTCCTTGGCAGCATTAGGTGACTAGGGCTGCTTTTCTCATCAAAGGGACATCACAATCACCACTGAGGCATTGCTAAAAATTAGTTCATGATCTCAGTTTGGATTTTGCCATTGGTAAACCTGTTTTTTTGACTTTTCAAGAGACTATATTAATAAACGTGTATATTTGTCTTACTCTACATCAGGGGTGACACCGATAGTGTTTTCTGCTATTTTGGGATGGGTTGTTTGACATTTAGTTGGAGGATACCTACGATCCATCAAGCTGACAAGTCTGTTGTAGAAGGGCGGACTCGGATGACCAAAAGCGAGAAATAAACGAAAGGCCCGATGTACCCAAGGATCTGTGTTTGCGTGTCCAATGGCAGTGACGATTTCCAGGGGATTACCGCCAGGCCAGACCCGTTGTTTGCAAACTCGGCCCTAACCCTACTCACTAATGAAGCTGCGGGTTTCAGTGTTACACTGTAGGCCTCGGTGTTTCTCTACAGGCCTGCCTTGGCTTCCCTCCTCCTGCCTGGCAACACACACATCGTTAACAACCCCGTGTTTTCACACCAGCCGTTCCATTTTCTCCTTACCAGGGCACTGTATCTCTCCAATCAATATATCAGTGGTTGTTCTCTGACATGTATACTGGCGACAGGTCGCTCATTTGTTTTACTTCTCTGTAGCGAGTTTAATGTACTGGAGATTTTGGTCAACTGACATGAGTAGCTCCGTCGTGTAACATACGTATGTAAATTAAATCTGGAAGTAACAGTTGCTTGTTTTAATTGTGTTCTGCTGCTGACATTCTTTATCCCAGAATAATTGACTTGCTCTTTCTCTTCTTTGTCCTGCTCTGTGAAGGTAAGAGCATTAACATTTGAAAAACATGGCTGCTGTTGGAACGATTGGTGCCGTAAGCTGATCTGACTGTAAATGGGTTGGCTGTATCAAGGTGTTTTTATCACGCAGTCTGAAATTTAAAGAGGAGGCAAAATGTAAGCAGGAACGTACTGTCTTGTTTTTGTGTGTTCACAATATACATGTACGTGAACATATAATATACGTGTTTAATTGTTTATTACGTTTGGTCGTGTGATGCATCTGATGTAATGGCAATCACACTTACGTTAAATGTCAACATACAGGCTTTGCAAAGTGTAATACAATTCTAACCAACTTTAACGTTTTTAAAATTACTGTGTATTTGAGTTTTAATGCCAGTCATGCCATAAGCTAAATGCCACGTAACACCATGACTCCAATTCGAAGCTACCTTAGAAGTGCCGTCCTGTTGTTTCCTCAGACTCTTTTCATAAAATTCTTAAGGAGTAGTAGTCATTATTATCGTAGAAAGAAGCCTTTAGGTACAATTGTAATATGTCCTTTTTCTTAATTTATTTTTTGTCAGAGCTCTGTTTATGAAAGCAGAACTGGAGGCTGTGAATCCACTTTTACTACAGGAAGATTCAACACATAATAAATCACCCATTATCAGTTTAAATACAACTTCTAATGCCAGAAACTCACAAAACAACTTCGTAAAATTCTAAATTAAATGATCCATTGAAAGCATGTCCTTTCACATCTTTGATGTCTTAATTTCTCCATGGGAACACTGAAGCTGCAACAACAGGCCTATAAATTTACTTAATTTTTCATTTTCAGAAGATTAAAGTGTATTTCAATTAGCAGTTTTTTCCATTCAGCTGCTTGTAACCCAAGTGCAGCGGGAAAGTTATGAAGTTGTAAAACGTTAAGGGTTGGTGTTTTTCCCTGAAGTTTAACAAGAGGAGGCATGTTTTATATTTTATAAAAATTATTTATATATAATCTTTTAAAGATTTATATAGGTGTTGGTTTATGTAGTATGTCAAGTATACTACAAATAGATAATGCAAGATCAAATTTAAGTTCAAAGTATTATCTTTTGTGTAGTATAATGCAAGATCAAAGTTCAGATTTATGTGTAATTTGCTATCCCTTAGTTTTAAAGGTTTTACATTTACACAGGAATAAATGACGTCATCTTAAAATACATTTTGTGAGAAAGACACACATTCAGCACTGTAGTAAATTGTGATGCTTTTTGGGTGCATGTTATGTTATACACTAATTTTGTGGAGTACCTTGAATTTTAGTTAAGATAGCATTTATTGGAATAATAGCAGTGTCAGAATGTAGGGCATTGGGGAGTTTTACATGACTACATTTCTACTTAAGCATAATTGTTTTTTCTGTGTCATAATACCCAGGCATACTATGTATTGTAACTAATCTGAGCATGGAAGGTACGTGGTGTTGACACTGCATGCTTTTTAATTGGTGACCATATAGCCGGCACACTAGCAGTTACACGAATGTTTGAAAATATTGTACTGTTAAAAAAAAAAGAAAGAAAAACATGGAAAAGATAAAATCATATATATTGTGTTCTTATTTTATATATTTCACCAGCAGTTACAGTTTGCCTTTATTATAGTACAGTGTGTTGCTAAGACACAACCTGAGTTTTGTGTTACATCAGTGACTTTTTTTTTTTTTTTTTTTTTCTTCTTATGAAAAATACATTTATAATTACTTGTGTTTTGCCCATTACTGATGTCAAAAATGAAGGGGTAACTTCAGTAATGGAGTAGTTAAAACCATCTGTATTAAAAATATAAATGCCTTAGATTACTTGCCTTACTTCACTCACTGTAATTGAGTGGACTCTTCTGAGGTTTTGGCCAGAGGTAGCCAGCTGGGTTGTTCGCCGCCAAAAGGCTGAATTTGTTCACGTTGTCATTTTGGCCTTACATACTGTGGTTGATGTAAGTTGAGGTGCATGTTAACTAGTCGCAGGGTAGCTCAGGGTCACAGAAGCCCAGGCAGTGTGAGGAGGTGTGGGCAGAGGCCACATGGAGGGTCTGGTGGTAGGATTCTAGGGAGGCCACTGCTTGGATGTGAGGGCGTATTCTGCCGTTTGCGTTCCTCACGATGTATGAACAAAAGAGTTTGCTGTCTGATATCCTAACTGCTAGGCACGATGACAGATTGGACAAGATAAATATGCGCTGGTATCCCAGATCTTCTAAGACTTCATTTCATGCTGGTTTTCTTAGAAGGTACGTGAACATGTCTAACTGGATGTGTGCAACTTCGGGTTGTCATTCTGTTAGTCGGGTATGTTCTGGATAAGGAAATACAGTGTAATTATCAACGTAAGCTGGTTACTCAGTAATGCTTACATGAATCCATGGGGTTTGTGCAGTCTGACGGAAAAGGACCTGCAATAGTTTTCAAGACAAGGATTTTAATTGATGTTGCATGTCATTGTTCTCAGAGTTGAACTGTCAAAACTTTTGATTTATTTGTATTTTGCTATAATACATCTTTCACACATCACATATAGCCGGTGTGCTTTTCATTAAAATGACAGATTATTACAGCAAACATTACAGCAAACTTCATTTTTAAAGAAGCATTGCTGACAAAAAAAAAAAGTGTTCCATTAAGAAATATTAAATAAAACCGATGCTGGAGTGCAGGATGGTGTTAACACTGAGGAGTTGCCTGAATTAAGCATGGATGAGGAAGTCCTCAGCCATTATTGTTGTGCTGGGTGACTTGCTGTCAGGGTCGCTGCCACGGGGGGCTTGGGTGGTCTGCGGGGGCCAGCTTTCCTTCTCCAGAGGAGAGTGTGCATTAACGGTGTTAGAAAAATAGCCTTAACCTTGATGGCGACTTGCAGTGCAGTAGGCTGGGCTCCAGAAAAGCAGTTTTTACATGTTTGATTGTTCGTCTGACAGTTGCATTGAGTGCTGTGGTCAGTGCCACGTTGGTTTTTTTGTATGCATTATAATGTCTTGCATGCGTATTCTTTCATGCCCCCTTATGGAAACCCAGTGCCCCCCTGCTAAGATTTGTTTTGGCATCAATGCTGTTTGCAGCCTAAGGATTGCTTACTTGTATGTGAATGATCAGAAGGATTTTGTCACCTTGTAATTGTGGCAATTTTAATGTTTCACAAGAGAAAATGATGTGTGACAGATGTGCAGTCTTTGACCTGTTGCTACTGAACGGACGTCCTGCCTTGAAATGCCGAAGCAGAACAGGGCATTATTACAAAGGTGATCTAATTAAGTCAGACCCAGGAGGATCACTGAATATTAATATTGCTCTGCACTACCTTAGGATGAATCGCTTTTTTTCTGGCTGCTGCGAGGACTGAGACTAATGAACATTTGTGTACCGCCCTACAGATTGAGGAGAGCCATGGATCCATGCATCTTCAGGCTGTGTCTTTGCAGGGTTTCCATTTTTCCCATTAATTTCAGATTTGAAAGACTTACCTTGTTTTGTGTGTCATGATCAGTTATGATTTGAGTCAGTATCTCAAGTTTTCATATTTGCATTAGCAGTATCGAATATATAACGATCTTTAAGGCGGCCAGTGGCTCAGTAGGTATGACATCAGGTTCGGATGCAGAAGTCTTATGATTTGAATCTCACCCCAGCCACCAGGTGTGTCCCTGAGCAAGACACTCAGCACTGGCTCCCCAGGTGCTTAATAATAACTGCCTACTGCTCCCCCAGGGAATGGGTTAAATGCAGAGAGCTCATTTGTAAGTCACTTTGGACAAAGGTGTCTGCTAAATGAATAAACTTAAATGCATGTATGGTACATTCTTACCTTGCCACTGCAGAAAGAGAGAGGGCAGGGCTTTTTCCCTAGTTCATTAGCCATTTTTTTCCTGACTTGACCCATTATAACGCAACATAATCTGTAATGATTGCCACAGTACAGTTTACTCACTACATTCTTCCAAATATAACACGTCAATTTTCACATTTTGAAACGACAGTGAATGAAAGCTGTATGCGATTTTATTGTGTGGACAATGCAAAGCAGACAGGAAATGCAGTAAAAGGCAGATGTCTGTCTCTGGATGAGGCTGAGACCACCTTGTGTTTGCAGATGTTTGGGACACAGAGCATATTGAGTCTTCCCCCGGCGTACGTTAGAAACTTGGGGCATAATGAAGATGCTCGCTGAGTGTCGTGCTTACAGCAGAGAATTGGATTACACAAAGGCTTCGGGAAACTGGGTGGAGTTAATGTGAGCAGTAATATCTCCGAAACAAGTCTTTTGCACTGGTGATTATATCGGTTTGTAAAATCCTTAAGGGCTACAAAATAGGCTTTAATTTAAGATGTGGAATTGTTATCACCTTTGCAATAAAAGACTTCTTTTTGTTAGACATAATTGGCTTTGTATGCTATGTGGGGCACCTTTTGAATTTTTCTGGATTTTTATCATTGCTGTTCATATTGAATAAATTTTCTTTATCGTGAACATGAAGTAGACCATGAATCTACGAGCCAGGCGATCCAGTGCTGGCGTTGATATATGCTTCCAATTTCCAAAAATTGTTTGATATGCTTTTGTCATATTGCTTTGTACATAATGCTGCTGTTTTTCCAGCCCGCAGGATAAACAGACAGTTTTTCACTGTCATGTCAGTCCGTCAGGCTGATGTCTTCAGCCACCTTAGAGCCAATACAGGGGTGTCGTGAGCTCATCTGTAAAATGACTGATTGTCAGCACATTTGAAATCATCTCAAATGTTTTTTTTTTTCTTACAAAAAAAAAAACTAAATGAAAAACAAACAATCGAACAATACAGACTAGTGCTAAATTTCTCTTATTATAATGCTGACAGTAATGTGTTTTCTTTTAGCCATTTGATTAATTGTAAATTGAATCTGGGTAACGTCCGAAGAAATTAAGACGAAGAGTTGATTCTGGATTAGGGAGCGCAGTTTAAGGAAACATGAGCGTGTTTGTGTGCCGTTTCAATGTTTCAGGCGAAGAAACCAAGACAATATAGTTATGCCATTACATATAACGCCTGAGCAGATAACTTGGAGCCGATATCCGCGCTTACGTGTGGATTATGGTGAAGTGGCACTGTGTCCATAATGGTGGCTGTGGGTCGTGAAATGGGAGCCGGGAAAGAGAAGTGTAATCAGTCTTCTCTCAGACCTAAGCCAAACTCCAGGTGAGCAACTAATCTCTGATTGCCTGGCCGGTCTGTTAGATTCCCCACCATTCTGTGTTTAATGGCTATATGCCTCTGTATAGAAAGATTTTATCTGCAGAGTGGATTGTGAAATGAGAAGCACGATTGGAGAGTTGCATACTTATTTCGGTGAGTTGGCACTAAACCATTTGCATCATGGCAGTGCATCTTATGAATACTGTATGGATTTTATTCCTCCACCCCCATATAACTCTTGCTTGGATTCAGTGAAACACTGATCTCTTCTGTCACTGCAATATATAACCCCAAATGTGGGTAATTGTCACAGGAATGTGCTATGTGTTAATGGTTTTGGAGCTTTTCTGCAATTAATATTTTGCTTTTGTTTGAATTGAATTTTATTCTTGGTTTTGCAAGATGACATGGATGGCCTACAGAAAAATGTTATCTGTGTACCGGCTTTGACGTCAAATTTACCCTGTCCTTTGCTGAATGAGATGTTTAAAGAAACCTCTGTACCTTTTCAAGGACTTGGGTTACAGGTATCAAATTAATTTTCACGCTTAATCAAAACCGACATTATCTGAAGTTAGGTGATGGAAACAGATTGAAGTGAAGCATAGCACTAACGTGAGGCCTGAAATGGAGGCTGAAAAAAAAAAAAACAAGGAAACAAAATTGCTGTTGACTATAATTTACTCACAGATGAAAGGAGATCGTGGGGCAGTTATTTGTCTGAAATTCAGCACAAATTGACATCAGACTTCTAGCAATGAAAAGTATTAACTTAGGTTTTTTGTTTATTGTTGGTTTGGTTAATCTGCAATCAATTTTTTTTATAATGGTTCAAATAGCAGTGCTCTGCAGTGCTTTGTTTCCATGGCAACGGTTTCTGTTAAAGGTAATGGCAGGTTTAAAAAGGAGGCAGCGCAGAGGAGTATAAATGACACGTGTGACCGTCATCGTCCCTTCATTCCACAGTCGTAGCATGGAGAGCACGTGCGTGAACTATTACCATGCGTGAAACGTAGGCCGAGACGCAACTCTACTGCCAGCAGTGGTGTGTGTGCGCGCGCACCCTGGGCACAGCAGGGTTTGTGTTGCGCCAGCTGCCATGCTGCAGGACCCCAAAAGCGTGAGGTTATAGTCACACCTGTACAGGAGAGAGGCCAAGTGTGAGGGGCAGCAGTGTTTGACACTGCACGCCACTGAGGCAAATGTTAATCAGATCTGTGTGACTATTTTCTTTTTTCCCCGCAACACACACACGCACACGTACGCACACACACCCTCCCTCTTCCCTCAGTTTCTTGCTTTCTTCCTGACACAGCATCCCAAAATGAGAGGAAGCTCTGAGCGTTTGCTGTCTGTGCCCCCCTTCAGGCTAAAAGACCCAGTGGGCTGGTACACACAGAGATCGAACTGAGGATTTGCTGTTTATTTTCCCTAAAAAAAATTACTGTAATTAGACTTTCTGCAAAGTATTGATACTCAACTGTTGTTTAAAGTAGTTCAAACTGATATTTTTATTGTAGAATGCAGGAAGCTAAATATTGCAGCGTATGTTTTATTTATATATTTGTTTAAAGATGAATGCTTTAAATACTCTTGGTAAAAAAGTGTTGTGAAATCCATTCTTTTTTGCTTGGCATTTAAAGTCCTTGTTTTAATCTTTTGTAGTGTCTACAGTGCGAGAGACAGCCACATTTTTGTGAAAAACATTTTTATTTTCCTGATTTTTGGACATCAGCTGTTGAATGGCATTATGGGGGATCAGTTGTGCTAAGGGTATGGATTTCCATGTGAGGGCAACTGTAATTCCAACTGTTAACAGCTAACGAATGCCGGGTGCTTTTATTGTCGAGATGCACTAGTTACTGTTTATTAAACCTGTTCTCAAATTAAATATTTGTGTGGGTAGGGAGATGGGCTAATGAATGACGCTTGCCAGAAAGCATATGCAAGTGAATTTGTATAAATAAGAGATGGATACACAAGTGTGGGGAGACCTGCATTTCCGAATTGCGATGCAGTGCCCAAAGGTATCGGATACAATTTGCTTAAACAATAATATTTACGTTGGTAATAACCATCTCCCATTTGCAAGCAAGAAATTATGGTCTTTTGTTTATTTCATCATTAGCGCCAAATGATCAACCAGACAACAGACCTAAAGCTGTACTGGGACACACTAAAGAACACCAGTCTGCCTTTGGTTTTTTTTTTCTTTTCCTAAGGAACCATTACATCTTGGAAAAATAAATCTAAAATATGAAAACCTAGGATTAGACATACATATTTGTTGCAAGAACATATTTCTTTTCAGCTAAAGTGTACAGCAGGTTAAAGAAACTCAAAAACATGCTTTGTCAAAATTAGAAACCCAAAAGCTACTGCGCATGCATTTTAAGCAGTCTAGTGTGGATTTTTGCACATATTACTTACTAGAATATAGTCGTTTGGAAAGCTTTTCTGTTGCTAGAAAACCTTGCTGCAACTGTGATATACCATTTACCTAGATCATCACGCATTTAGCACTTTGATGCTGTTTTTGTCCGTGAAGAATGTAATGATTCGGAGCAAAAACCGTTGTAACAAAGGACGACGTGTTGCAAAGCGCCCTCGCAGTTAATCCTCCAAATCCTTCACTGCCGTCTGCAGTTTGAACAACGAAAAATTACAGAAAGTTTTCATTATGCTCAGACGCATTATTACATTGTTGTGGCTTAATGAATGTACAGTCACCGTTTTGAAGTCATAATACTGATAACCAACGAATATTTCAGCTTTAAAGGTGAATGTGGCCTGTTTAGTGTCACCTGTCACACATTTTCAGTTCGCTCACAATACCACTCGAACAACAGGCTGTGGGAAAATCCTGATTTGAGCGCCGTAGACCTCTATTGTAGTTTGAGTGTCTGTCACATGTGACCTTTGGGGGGGGGGGGGGGGGGGGTGCAGGGACAAATAAGGCGGAAAGGGCTTGGGGGGGGGGGGT
>JABJVR010046991.1:0-23109 GCA_025773905.1 Chitala chitala
AAGACATGCAGGTTAGGTTGATTGGTGTGTCCAAATTGCCCATAGTGTGTGTGTGCCCTGTGGTGGGTTGGTACCCCACCCTGGGTGTCCCAGGGTGGGGTGCCAACCTCAAAGAGTCAGGAGAGGTCTGGACAGAACTCTGGCCAGCACTTGTCCCACAAGCCTTTTCTGTCCTTATCTTTCTGGTGAGCATTTACAAAACTGTCTGCCCTGACCCACTTCTGGCCCTAAAAGGCCTCGAGGGGTCAATGCCCCCCCCCCCAATGTCATAAACAAAAACTGAGAGAGAGATTAGTGACCAGGCTCGAACACGGGCCAGGCGTTTGGACTTGTGTGTTGTAACTCGGGCCGATTACGTCCACGTTCACCCTTGGTCGTTGGCATCGTCAGAGGCAGCTAGGCAATAACGGACTTGGGCGTTTTTTTGGAACGCGTGGCTCAGAGTGTAGGCACACACGACCACCAATCTGCATTTTACATCCTGTCCCATCCCCCGCTCTTTCGCAGATGCGACGAGAGCGAAGCCAAAAGGCCAGAGCGATTCAAACTTGCCTTTCTGGCACATGCCATGGAAACTTTACCTTTGTCTCCACTTGCAAGCCGAGTCTTCTGTTTGCCCAGTCCGTTCACATGACAACTGGGAGCGGCCCGTTCTCACACGCTCACAAAAAAAAAACAACAGACAGATACCATCAACAATAAAAGAGAACAACAAAACAGAACAGACAGACATGCTTCTTAATACGGTATCATTTAATAGGTTTTTATTGTCTTCAGATAAGCGTCCTTCGCAAACGATAAGAATCATATCTGTTGGCTTTTTGCCTTCCCAAGATAAAATCAGCTTGTTTTGATAACAGAGATGTCATGGAATGATGAAGAGACACAAGGACAACAGATCAACCTGAGACAGCAAATAATACGGCATCTTATGGTTTTAATTATTCCAGCACAAAGCCGAGAGACTCGGCAAATCCGACAGACCGCTGTGCCCTCCAAGACAGGAAAGCTGTCAAATGTCGACGCTGACTACAAAATAAGATCTTTGCTGCCTGCAATTTATTTAATTATACGCAAGTATACATAACTTCTTTTCATCACGGTTCGCGATACACGTGGTAATTGCAGTTGTTCTGTTTTCCTGCGGTAAGCCTGCCCTTTGTAATTCTCCAAAGGACACATTACCATCCCATGCAGCTAAGATAACACGCAATGCTAATGGCAACGTGGGACTGACAGAACCGAACACAATTTAGAGGACAAAATTATAAATCTTTACCCATTGTATTTACAGCCAAGTGAAGGCTAATTTCCTCAGAAAAATTCAGGCGTTAATTTCCCCCCATAAGACTGTGCTATGTGTACAATTTAAAACATGCCAGTGGGTGGTATGGAAACCTAGTGGGTAGCTCTGTTATGTCATCCATCTCAGCTTGTGGATTTGAGTATTGCACTGTGTGTGTGTGTGTGTGTGTGTGCGCATACATGCATGCTTATTGTGACGGCCACTTGTGTCTGTGATATACCACGTCTTATCTCGGATGCAGTTCCAGGTCCCATGATGCCCTGAACTTGATAACTCGAGAAAATAAGTGAATAAGTAAAAGGCATATGAGGTGGCTCCCAAATGGCAAAAGTTCACACAACTTTATTATGTCCCAATGCATTGTAATTTGCATTCCTGCACTGTTAGACGGTTACCCTTCACTTCACCACTCACTCAAGCCAAAAGCATGCGGATTGCATGCCGCTGAAAAACAGAGCTTTTTATTACTGTAGCTCTAAGCCAACGTGAGACAGACCACATTACTTTGAGCCAAAACAGGCTTTGGCTTCTGTGACATGGAGTGTCAGTGAGAGATAATCCTCTTTAATCTTTGTACTTGGTAATGAGTCTCTTCACATGTAATCAGACAGAAACTGGGTTCATTATTTTATAGAGCTCTTTTTACTTGTAGTGGGAACTTTCTCACAGAAGCCTTCGTACTTCCTGTCACTGAGCACCGACAGAGGTTTCCATGGTCAGAAGCTTTCTGGGGGGGTTGATCTCGACTCCCACAACACGCTCCTGAAATGTAAGAACTTCTCACACACAAACAGCACCGTTTCACTGCAACTCTGAATAGCTAAACCAGCACATGCTATACCTCCTCCACGTTGGTAGGTCTTTCTTTCCTGTGTCCTTCTGAGCCTTTGTTACTATGTCTAATTACCAACTGTGCTGTCTGCCTTGCCTTATCTGGGGGGGTGGGGGAGGGTGGGGGGAGGGAAGTTGCTGAAGGTCATGTTGGCAGAGTCACCAAAGTCAAACAGTTATGATTTAGCCAAAACTTGATTATCTTTGTGCCAATATTACCCCCACAAACACACTCAGAGACATGGACCTATTTCCTCCTCCACCCTCCATAGGGATGTGAGTGTGTGTGTGTGTGTGGGGGGGTTATTCTGTATATTGCAGTCAACTCTGAGCTCAGTTGTCCTAATGCTACTCTGCTCATAACTGGGGAATACTTTAGCCTAGTCAGCCTGGCAGACATCTGTCTTCACAGTGGCTTTCGCATTTTTCTTCTTCAAAGCTTTTTTTTATTTTGAAAATCGTATCCCTTTAAACTTTTTTTTTTTTCTGATTCCTGTAAGATCAGCACTGTGCTGCTGAGGTGGCATTTAAAAATTAATTTAACGACAGGGGCTTACATTCCCAGGCAACCCACACAAAAACGGGAACACTCTTGCTGTTTGTCATCGACGCGGAAGACCGCGTGATGGTCAAGTGATTCAAAGCCGAAGGTCTTATTTTACACATCGCTAAAAGTGTTCTCTTTGGAAAAGTTCACAGTCATACATGTGATCATACATACCTACATGTGCTTATGTATGCTGTGGTACCTGGGTGTTGTTATGTTTACGTACTTGTATCATTATAGACGGTTTATATAAAACTTTGTTAATGAGTAAGAAGGCAGTCAGACAGGAGTTCAGAGCCTCGGTGTGTTGATTATTAAACTCCCAGCCCTCCTGCAGAGAGCAGGCAGGGTGTGACATGTGATTCTGCCAGGAACCTAGTGACGCATTCACCGATGCGGTTGCCGCTGCCTGCCACGGCCCAGCAGCGCTACTGCTGACCTGGCACACAAGAACAGAACAACTCAGCTTCTTTGGAAACTTTGCTAACTGAACCTCACACTAAACCTCCCCAAAACTTTAAAAAATACATACAAAATTTTATACAAAGTCAAATTATCTAATTTCCTCATTTATCATTCATTGCTGTGAAATGTACTGACGCTGTTCAAGAGGGTGAAGCGCTACCGGACTCCTTCTGTTGTTCTGTTTTGAGGCTCTGAGTTTTGGGCTGACTGAGTTAACGCGTCGATTACCTGACGATGGCGGTCTGGTGGGAACTGGGAAACCCTGTAGAAGGATGGAGTGTTTACTCTGGTTTACTTTGGAGACTGAGTGTATCTCCTGCAGACAAGTCAGAGCAGGAGGCAGCTACACCTGTTTTCTGTTTCATCGCAAGGTTCAATAACCCTCATGTGTCATCAAACCATTCGATGACTGAGAAAGAAAGACTTAGATAAAGGAGAGAAGTTAGAAGTGGAAAAACACAAGAGGATGAGGGTGTGTGTGTGTGCATGTGTGTGTGTGTGTGTGTGTGTGTGTGTGCATCTCTGTATTGGTTGTAGCAGAACCATGTAACCGAATGCCTCACAGATGGCACAAGCTGGCATCGTTCACCTTGGCTGGAATTACCGCTCTCTCAGTGTCGCTGGGACAGCAGATGTCAGGCCGGCATGAGCTGGCTAAACACACACACACACACACACACACACACACACATACGTGTGCACACACACACTTCCAAAGAAACACAAAAAGGCTGCATGTAACACAAGATATAGATCCAGTTCTTGCGAGATCCACCCCAGTCCATAGAAGCTGGGTAAGTTAGGGTAAAACCTCCACAGAGGCCTGTGTGGTAACAATGCCCACCCCCATTAGGGTAACTACCCCTGCCCTGTGGTGCTGGGCAGGCCAGCTGCCTCTGGGGCACTTGTAAACAACACCTGAAAGGCTCACAGGACATTCGGTTGGAAGCTGCTTGCGTCAGCATGTCAGGTTCCTGCCAAACACTGTGCCTGATACACACACACAGACACACACACACACACACACACACACACACACACACACACACACACACACAGTCCTCTTACAAATGTAAAAGGTCACCATTATCTTAGAAATACAGATACAGTGTAGTGGATGTCTTCATGTTACTAGAGCTTGTTCATTTGTTTCCATGGTAATTTTATCCCATAACAATACATTTTATTTTGCATTGATCACCCCACTTTTTAATCCTGTGGTTTGTTTTTTTTTTTTGAGTCTAGAGGAGCTTCCTCAATGTACGTTAAGACACAAGCATCCGCCACAAATGTTGAGGCACCGTAGGAAAGTGTTGCGTTGCTCTTAAATTTAAAATGGAAACAAGGGAAGTAAGGACAATTTACTGCTAAATGAGTTCCAAAAGCCAACAGAAGTAACACTTAGTGTCTATGGCCAAGTGCGTTGGTGTGTAAGTAGAGTCTGTTTGTGTGTACCGTGTGTAGGTTGACGTCTGACATAGCTGCTCATAACTAGAGAGGAGCTGAAATTGGGCATTCAGAATATGACATTTAACCATTTAACCTCCATCGTTCAGGAGTGCCTAGTTCTGTAGGCAGTGCGTCGCTGAGCAAGACTGTCAGGCTGGCCCCCCAGGTGCCGAATAATGGCTGCCTACTGCTCCCCCAGGGAGATGCTGAGAAATGCAGAGAAATGATTTTCCTATGGGATTAATAAAAATTCTATAAATAATAATAATAATAATAATAATAATAATAATAATAATAATAAAATCTGACACTATTGTGTAGTGGTCAAATCGACATCACACGTAGAAAAACTCACACACACAGAAGGATCACCGGCATGCAGCGTGAATTTAATGTTCATGAATATGAAGTTTAATGGAGGGTCATAGTCCCCTTGACCAGGGCAACCAGCCCCCATGGTCCTCAGTCTGCATATTCACACCCCTCACCCAAAGGCTCCAGCAGCCCTGTCTTGGCTCTCTGTGTGAGAGGCCTCTATGAACATTCAGCCTGCAGGACCCAGTGTGAGATGTCTAACCCGCATTGCTCACATTTGAAAAGCACTGACACCCTGCACAGTTCTCTGGCTGTTTACATTTCT
Organism: Chitala chitala; assembly: GCA_025773905.1. NCBI lineage: Eukaryota > Metazoa > Chordata > Actinopteri > Osteoglossiformes > Notopteridae > Chitala > Chitala chitala. The sequence goes on from JABJVR010046991.1 coordinate 5,239, forward strand.
GAGCCCCCGCTTTCCAAAATATGTCAGGCTGCAGAGAGACATATCCAGGCAGATCCCCATGCCCCTCTCTTGGACCACCTCTGTAGATTTTTTCTTCACCCAGACCCACTCCCCATCTCCTCACTACCATATAACCCCCCCAGACCTCTACTTTTGTGCTCATCTCTACTCACACAATCGCACACACAGACACAGACAGAATCGACAAAGAGAGGTCTGACTCTGTGTGAATCTTAGGTGGACATGCCTCTCCTGTTGCTCTGGGGGAGACGAAAAGGAGATTTTAATCTTCTATAAAACACCTTTCAGCATTAAACCTTGGCTGTGCAACTCAAGGGCACAGAACAGACCAAAGGCACTCACAGCAAACCCTGGATGCAAAACCGGGATGGTTTTTTTTGCAGCCATCAGTGCCAAGTTGTTTTGCCAGGGATATAACAGGTTTACGTTGTCTGCTTACAGAGTAGCTGCAAGGATTTGACATAAACTCATAGGATCTGCAATCCTCCTACAAGGGTGTGGTTTTCACCACTTTGGGAGGCCCTTTACTTTTACTTGAAGGTTTATAATAGCTGGGTTGAATTCATTTGTAGAAATGCATACAGCATCAGGGAAGTTTCCTGTGCAAGTGCTTCTGTTTCCATTGTGCTGATCAGGGCCATTTTTGTCCATTTTTCTGTCCTAGGCAAGACCCCCACTGGCAGCCACCCCAGGCTGCATACTGATCCTATTTCCAAAATTGCATTTTGGGTGGTGGGGGTCCATATGGAGCCCCTGTACCAAGTGGTGCCCCATGACCTATTCCTAAAAATGGCCCTGTTGCTGGATTAAGACACCTGCTGTAACTGTAGTGTCTGCGCTAACTGTAGCGAGTGCGCTAACTATATTGACTGCACTAACTGTAGTGACTGCGCTAACTGTAGTGACTGTGCTAACTGTGGCGACTGCACTAACTGTAGTGACTGCGCTAACTGTAGTGACTGTACTAACTGTAGCGACTGCGCTAACTGTAGTGACTGTACTAACTGTAGCGACTACGCTAACTGTAGTGACTGCACTAACTGTAGTGGCTGTACTAACTATATTGACTGTGCTAACTGTGGTGACTGCGCTAACTGTAGTGGCTGTTCTAACTGTAGCGACTGCGCTAACTGTAGTGACTGCACTAACTGTAGTAACCACACTAACTGTAGCAACTGTGCTAACTATATTGACTGTGCCCACTGAACTGCTCTGACTATGGCGGTCACGCTATCTGCATCGCCTGCATTGACCGTGCTAACCAGTAGCTGTGCAAACCACGTCGACTGCAATGACATGTGTTTTCATGGCATTAGACAGTAAAATCTGAATCTAGTATTTCTCAGGCTCACAAGGAGATGGTAGAGTTGCATCAGTCTGCAAAGTCAAAGGCCTTCACTTCTGGGTATTACGTAAAAGCCCTTCCCCTTCACGATGACATCCTGCACGCCGTTTCAGTAAAGGTCAGCTCAGCCCCTCAGGGCCCCCGTTCTCCATATCCGTTGCAGCCCTAAGGGGTGTGGTGCTCCGAGGGCTGTTCTTATGCAGATCATCATCTCCAGAAGTTCATGGGCCTCCAGCGCCGAGCTGTGGCCAGACCCCCGTTTGTGTTCACGCTCCGTCCTGCTCTCTTTGAAACAGAACGCAGCTTGGGAGAAGAAAACAAAGTTAACAGACATAGTGTAGGTGTACGCGGAACAAACTGCGCATTCTCACGCCCGCCCACGCGCGCGGCCACGTAAGTGTCCCTCGCGTGGCCGTCTTCGCGGGCCTGACGGTCAGTAGATTGTTCTGGTGCAAGATGGACGAAGCCGTCGGAGTAGGTTGGAAAGCTGTACCGTGTGCGTAATGTGCACCCGTGCTTTTCTGATCTTCGTCAGGACCTCGATTGCAGGCCTTGGCAAAACAGGAAGGGAGACGGGACGAGCAGACGAGGAACTTAACGGTATCAGCAGTGCTGCCAGAGCCACGAGAAGACTCAAGCCACTCACTGACCCTGAGTCACAGACTGTGGAGTTTACTGTAGGGATAAAGGGCCAGCAAAGAGTCTGGCTCTCTCCACTAAAACTGCTTATGAATTTCTGAGTCTTTAAAAGTGTTTGTTAACAGGTGTCCATGCGTGCGCATCTCTGTGTGTGCATAACGAGCAGGCATTAAAGTGTGTACCACTTCTTCCTGGTCACCCCGCCTGTTCCCTTCTGCATTTTTAAGCCAGAATCGTTACTCCCTGATCAGTCTTGTGGCTGCTATGTTCCTGCTCTCCTTGCTATTTATACTCCTGTGGCAGAGCGTCTATGTTTGGGCCCTGTGGCTCCTTCCTGGCGTGTCCGTGTCCATGTGCCTGAAATGTCAGGCTGCTCCACTGGCTCGTGTTGCGTGTTGTGAAGGTGCTCCCCAATGACCCGTGAATGCCTGGACACTAAAGGATGGAGAGTTTCATGGGCAAGATGAAGGAAAGGAGAAAGAGAGAGAGCTGGGATTGTAGTCTTTACTTAGGATGTAAGTCTCACACTGCTGTCAATCGCTAATATGCTTTTTAACATTGATCTGTATGTAGTATAAAACGATAAAGAAGTCTACACAGCATTCCTGTTTTTGTTTAGGAACCAGCAGTATGAAAATCACATTAACTGTACAGGTTGAATTCTGCTACCAGGGAAGACTGACAGACAGAAGTAGTGACTTCCCTCTCAAATTTGCTGCATATGCAATTTTTGCTCCGGACCGTTGTCCCAGCGGCTATTTACAATCTGGACTTTAGCCCGTCCCTCCCAGCAGTCAATACGTCTGCCGGATAACTGTCCCATTGATTGTACCTCCATACCCAGACCCAGACGAGGTTGACAGACAGACAGGCAGATGTGTGACCAGGTGTCTGGTTCCACAGATGCGTTGCCAACACTCGTTATCGCCACGACAACAGAAGGCAAACAGCGAGAGTGTTATCAGCTGTAAAACAGAGGTGTTGTTTGTCAGACTTTTATTAGTGGGTGGTGACTACTTTTAAAAGTGTGGGCTGATAGATAAACTAAAGAGAAATTAAGTGAACATACTTAAATGAGATTTTTCAAGGTATTTTCTCATGCCTGGCTATTGAAATTAATGTATACTGGGATTAAAAAATATTGATTCGGGTGATATATATTTACTGACTCGAAATCTTTCTGTAAACAAATTTTAGAGATTGTGTTTTAGTCTTTGAGTTTTACATCAGCCACCCCTGCTGTGACGATCAGCCACAGGCTAGCAGATGATCCTGGTTGAATTAGCTACATTTCAGTAACCACAAGTGCTGTCTGCTGCTAAGATGCTGGATAGTGTAACACTTTCCCCCCATATTGTACCATCCCAGAGAATGCTGGTACAATATGGCAGCATGTTAGTGCACAGCATTCCCACCAATTTTTTTTTTAATTGGACTTCCTTGGCACAACCACCTTGCTACAAGGAAGTCCAACCATTGTTAGTTTACAGCACTCAACTTGAAGTGAGTTGGTCCTTTCATGATCACATGGTCAGTCTGCTGATGGGTGTGTGTTGCTGGCAAAAAAAAAAAAAAAAAAAATCGCACAGCCGAGAAGTATTGTGGGTAATGACTACCTCAGTGAGCAGAGAACACCAGGGACAATGTAAAACTAATTCAGCTTGTTGAGACACAGTGCAGAGTCCCTGGCATCATTGCTTGTGAACTGCATGACATCACAGACTCTTAGGTAAAGCAAGTTTAGTGTTTCCTCTCAAGGTGGAAAACAAACACTGAGCTTTAAACACTGAGCTTCCATTTATCCCGGCAGGGAGACGAAGGAAGGAAACGTGTATTTAATTATTCTGTTATTCTTTTATTCTATTATTCATGTGCTTGCTGGATAGCTATGGTCTAGAGTAGGGAAATAGGACTGCTAAATGTTTTACACAGTGAATATGTGTGTGTGTGAGTGAAACACAACAAGAGTAACTGCTCCCTTGTTCCCTTGAAGACACACACAGACAGCGGAGACAGAGAGAGACAGGTTGGTACACATGACGTTATCAGAACGTTCAGGAGGTGATCCCTCTCATTCCCCTGAGGCTTCTGAATGTCCAATCAGTACTGTGTTCGTCCACCCCACCCCCTCACCACGCTCAGTGATTGGTTCAGCCGATTAATTAATATTTTATGTACATTACCATATTGCACAAACACTGCAGCACTATGCCAAACTGTTTACAGTGTATATATCTTGTCAAAATTAATTTGAACAACGTTTTTCCTAATCCAGTCAGAGCAGGAAGTTGGAGGAATTCTTACAGTAAATGTGAGCATGTGAAACAGTCAAATTTATGGGTGTGGTTCCTGTTATAGTCACGTTTTATCAAAAAAAAAAAAAAAACCCAAAGTTGGTGATTTAATCTAGTGACACATTTACCTGACCTTCTCTTTCTTCCACTAAATTCCCAGAGAACAAAAATGCATTTGAAAATAAAAATAAACAAACCAAGCATGGAAAGTACCAGAAAAATGCATATATGAGGGGCTTTATTTTAGGTACTTCACCTGGGCGGTAAATCTGATAAAGGTAATTTATTAACAGAAACGGCTCCCGTCTCTCTGGCAACCCTTATTACTGAAGCAGCGTCCACATGCAAAGGGCCAGAACTAAGTGGAGCTCACTTAGAGTATGGTGGTGAAGGGCTTCAAGCACTGCCTGTTAAACACATAAAACTGAAAAAACACACTCTTCCTGAGTTATTGTGTGTTGTGCCCCAATGCCTTTTTCCTCATGCCTGCCAGGTGCTCTTTGGAGACATTTGTACCAGCCTGGCACAGGGGTGTTATGCTCCTTGAATGGTGTTAGGTCTGACTCATCAAAGGGAGCCATGAGAGGGACCGAGGATCCAGTGAGGAGGATATAAAAGAGCCAGCCAGGCTTTGAGCTATTTTGACAGTACCCATGTGTGTCGGGATGACGTGAGAGACAGCAACTTTGCTCTCAGTGTGATTCTGGTTCACTGGTCCGGTTTTAGCTCTGAGCTCAGTGCAGGGCTTGTTCTTTGTGTTGGAAGTGCTCCGCTTTGGGGACATTGCAGAGGCCTGAAAGTGGGGGTCACCTCTCCTTTCATGTTGACTGTAGGTCAGGGGTAGCCAACCACGGTCTGGAGGACCCCAGTGCGTCCCGGTTTTAGTTTCAGCAAATTTAGTCAATTTAATTTGCCCACTGTCTTAATTAAATATCAATTACATCATTGTGTATCCTCATTCTCTATGATTATTTATTTGTGCTTACTTGTTTTAAATTATTGAAAGTTAAAAGTGCGACTTGTGCTGTATGATCAGTAACATAATTATAAAGCACACGGTGTGATTTGTGTCTAACTGCAGAATTACAGCAGAGATTGTATGGATAATTCATCAAGGTCATTAATTCAAACCAGTCATTACTAATTGTATTTGAATTGTCATAATTAATGAATAGCAGAAACAGGTGCCAATAACAAAGAATGCTTAAGCCATGATTTAAGCGATTATTAACAACAAATGGATAAAAATGTACCATATCTGTTACAACGTTTTAAAAAATGTAACAACATCAGTAAGTCTTTGTCATGCTTTTTAAATTCTTATTTAAAACAAATAAAGCTTATTATGAATTACTGGATTAACACTGTAATTATACAAAAAAGTCAATGTTTAACTGATATTGAGATTCAATTAAAAGCAGAAATTGGCTGAAGAAAAAACTTGCACCCACTGGGGTCCTCCAGGACCACCGTTGGCTGCCGTAGGGCCTCTGTACTCGACCTTTCCAAGCCCACCTGACACTCTGTGTGCAGGTTCCTCTCATCCTCCGCGGTGCCGACGGGAGGGCTGAAGCTAGAGAGGGGCCACAATGTGTTAGCGCCAGGAAATGCCCTCCCATCCCCTTCTGCCTTAAGCGATGTACCGTGAAGGCGTTTTAATGCCATGGTTACGAGACCTGAACACTTCCAATCACTTTAACAGGATGCACTTTTCGGCTCTGTGTTCGATATGCAGAAGCCTTGGCATTTCTTACTGTATTTTCTGTTGCTTTTTTTTTTGTTAAAGTACTTTAACCCCGGACCCATAACCCATTTGTAAATTACAGTTGGTTCATCTTAATGAAATGCTTTCTGAGGCAAACAAAATCAATACCCCAGGCTGCTCTGGGTAGGAAGAAAGTGTATGACAAATTATGTGTATATAACATGTATACGTGAAGGACAGATGAAGGTCAAACTGCCTATCTCAGACATTCCTGACAACTAATGCATATAGCAATAGGAAATCAATACTGCCCACCTACAATCATTCTGAAAATAGGGAGGAACAAAGCATGAAGCAGATGGATGGGAAAAAGTAATACATATTCACCACCACCCCACCCCCCCAACTCCGAAGGTAGGTTTGGGTCATAGCCAGTTGTGATGCTGAAACTGTGATGGAAACCTACATGTGGTCATGTGGTGAAGGACAAGGTGTTGTCCACTAATTAACTCAGGCTGTAACCCATCCACTGTCTCTCTCCCTTTCTCTATTGATAATCAAGTTCCTTCTCACAGAGGATGGACAGTCGCATTCTGGGGATCCCTACCAGCAGATCTGATGCAAACAAAAGCCTGCCTTGTGCTCAGTTCATTCGGTAAAAATAGTTGAGCAATAAAAAAGTACAGAAGTAGCAATTATTCCTCTGCTCTGTGCAGTCACACGCTGGTTGGTCGTTTGCTATGAATGTTCTAGTCTGTATGTGTTTCATTACGTAATTACGCACTCAGCAGCGGTGTTCTGTTTTGGTCACTTGTGCATAAACTCACAGAATGCAAACGCACACGCACTTCAGTACAGAGTTAGTGCATGCAAACGCATATGCACTTCAGTGCAGAGTCAGCGCATGCAAACGCACACGCACTTCAGTGCAGAGTCAGCGCATGCAAACGCATACGCACTTCAGTACAGAGTCAGCACATGCAAACACATGCACTTCAGTGCAGAGTCATGTGTGAGGTGGCACAAAACTGGCCCTCTGTTGTTGTCAGAGGATTTCAACCCAACTTTGGTGGACATCTGTGGTTATGGACCATTATGCACCCAGAGTGGTCATCTCTGGTGCCTGGATGGTCTCATAGAACCAAACCAGAAAAAAAAATTGCATGGTTTCTCAGCCAGAACTACATAATACAGACAGCTATGGCCGAACTGTTCTGTCTGTTTACGCACGTGTCTTCATAATTCTGTTTTTATCAGACACTTTTATCCAAAGCAACTTAAAACATTTCACACATACATGTTACAGTGACACTGGTCCTCTGTACAAGATGAGGCAAAATCCATTCTGGGTCAATATGCCTTTGTTACTGGAGCAGTGAGTAACCTGCAGAGCCCTGGACGGAGATCCAGGGTTAACCCAAGAATAATGGGGTCTATCCGTCATGTGGAGCTGCTTCATTGCCTGAACCTGACATGGGGACTTGACGGCCTCCGTAGGAGCCAAGTCATTGTCAACATCAGAGACGTTTTGTGTGTATTTATTAGGCATGCTTGTGTGTTTTTATTGGCTTGACTTTGACTGGTAGGCACTTTTCACACGCACAGATATGGACAACGCAGAGTAGTTTACGTGCAGACGAAGAGGAGGCCATGTTCCAGAACATTCCTGCACACCCAAACACGATGATGTTTAGCGGTGTTCAGGCTTGCTCTGGCTTTTGTTTCCCTGTCCCCAGATTCCCCCGATGGAAGGAGAAAGTGGGTCACGCTCTTAGGAGTCTCCGCTCGCAGTGTTATTGTTCTGAGCGCTGAGTGTAATGTGGGCCAGGAGGGCAGGAGGGGAGTGGGCGGGGCAGGAGGGGAGTGGGCAGAGTGAGGAGCAGTCCAGGACAGAACTGGGGAGTGGGCGGGGTGGGCAGAGCAGGGTAGGGGTGTGGTCGGAAAGGAAGGGCTGTTACAGGAGATGTGCCGTTCATAGAGCCATACAAACATGCACACGCACACACACACACACACACACACACGCACCCACACATATGTACTTGCACAAACATACAGCCCTATAAAGACAAAAGCACACAAAGGCACGTGCATACGCACACTGCATTTTAAAAAGCATACATACATCATGGCTGTGGTCTAGTCATCACTTTGATGCTGTAATACTGTCTGCCTGTGGTTCCGAAGCTCTGAGGTATGTAATCCACCTTTAACAACGTTATAACAACAAAGACAACAGCCTTCCAGAATGTTAATGGTTTCTCCTCCGCGTTTTAAATGGTGCAAAAAACAGTGGGGCACTGGTTCATTTACTTTTATTTTCCGACCTACCTCCTAGGTAGGAATAACATGTTAAAACAGCTAGTAATTACGTTCTTTTTCAAAACCTGGGTAATACACAGGGCCATGCATGCGACCGCAGTTATATAGATCTTTGGCTGACTTAACAGAAGCTGCCTACTGCTGATAAATGATATGTGTGTAGGCATTTAAACACCCAAGTGCTTCCGATTTCTCGCATGCGTCACGGCGTGCGTGTGGTCGCTGCTAAGTTGCGCAGACCGTGAGCTCTTTAAGACTAGCATCAGGAAGTACAGTGAAAGGGACTGCTGTTCAAGGAATTTAGATAAACATCAGTTAATAAGTTCTGAAGCTAATACTCCACTTAATAGGGTAAAACCATGTTGTGTTGTAACATAACACCCTTTAATTACACGGTTAAATGGTCGTTTAAATTGGAGTTTGCAGTGGAGGTTGTTGACAGCTTTGCATGCAGCAAGTAAAACAAGTTCACTGTTGTCTTCTTTATCTGACCAGTAGAAATGTTGCACTTATTCTGTTCTAGTCTGTAAATAGTGACCAGCACATGTTAAAAACGAGGGCACGCGTCTTCGTGTGTAAACAAAAGAGGAGCTGGAGCCGCGATGCCTCTGGCCCAACTGTCACGTTGCACACCATGCAAGACAGCCGTCGCCATGGCGAAGCTTGAAATTAAGCTTGACTGCCAAAAGGCTGAAGTAAATATTACAGAGACGCGAGGGATTTTAGGGTGGCTCTGTCTCTCTTCATCGGCAAACACAATGTGGGCGAAAACGTGATTAAGTGATACACCCCGTGTCCTACAGTCCCCAACTTTTCTCCTCCACATCCTTCCCTGGGGGGGGGGGGGATTTCTAAAACTGTGTCTCGAATAAAGTGGTCTGCCTTCATTCAACACCACCCTGTGAGTCTAATGTGCATCCAGCGGCTGTGTGGGGCATTAAAGATGCCACGGGGAATGAGAAAAGCTGATATGGTGCCTCGAGTGGCCCATAAGAGTCGAAGGTGGCATTCAGATGTAGCAGTGTAACTTTGCAGCTGGCAGTAGCAAGTTTGGATGGTGATTTGAGCTAGTAGCTGAGGGCAGAGGCGGCAGTTGGAGCTGGCTGTCTCATGTCTGAGGGCTGACAGCAGTGACCGGTCTCAATGACAGCTGCCTGTCAGTCGGCCTTTTGGAGGGAAAAGAATAGAAAACGGGCAGACAAAAAAGGCCTGACAGGGAATAAGTGTCGATAGTGAAGGTCTTGATATTGGGTGACTTACATGTCTCTCTTATACTCTCAACACGATGGTGTGAAAAGCAAAGACGGCAGCTGACTTCTGACTGGAGTTAGTGGCTTTGAATAAAGAAGATTTGCAAAGTCATCATTGAACATCGCAGTGAAAGGAGAACGTAGCCAGAGTCCGTCAAAATTCAACCAAGACAAAAGTCAGGACTGTCTGGAACACGTTTACAAAAATGTGGTGGAAAAATGACAAATTTATTAAAAGAAAGACAAATGATACAAAGGCAAACAACAGTGCATTTCTTATATTGACCTCAACAAAGAACTGTATTGTCATGTGGCAGAATCTGTGCTAAAACTTGCTTGCAAATGTTTGTCTAGTTAATTCAGTTTCAGTTGCTTATGCTTTACTTGAATGACGTGTGACAGTTGTGAAGGTGCACTTTGATGATAGGACAGCGCTTACTGTTAGTAGATTCTCTAATACTGTTTGACTTTGTTTGTGACATGCACATGTACTATTATTCATTGTAAGTCGCTTTGGACAAAGGCGTCTGCTTAATGAATAAAATGTAAATGTACATGTAAAACCCTTGGAGATCCAACACTGGATTACTTGGTGTTGGTGAATATTCAAGTCTGCCCAGCAACAGGACAACATGAGAAGCTCATTTACAAGCAGGCAGTAATCACTCACATGAAAGCACAAGACACCGCAAGTTCACCAGCCAACCCGTTTACGTTGAGCGGTCCCACAACTCGCTCAGCTAGCTGGATCGACCCATTTATTATGGTATGGATAAGGTGTTTTCACAGCAGTGTTCAACAGTTATGCGCTAATCACTAAGATACAAAGGTTTCAGTTTTACTTCGTTTTTAGTAACATGCTCTCTTGTACTGGAGAACAGGCCTCCTAAATTTTCCCTTTATCCATGTGTTGGTTTGTGGTCTGTTCTTTTGTGGAAACCCTATCCCAAAAATGGAAGCCGTTTACTGCGCTGCAGATTGCATTTGTGTCCTGCGGACTGTTTTAGGGAAATACAGCCAGAGTCGTGCCAGGGTGAACTGCGTTGCCTCTGCTTTGTGCACAAAGATGTTAGCCCTGTTTTCAGAGCCTGCTCTTAGAAGCAAGCTTCCCCCCTATAAAAAGCCTCCGAGTCTCTTGCGCCACACACGTCCCTGAGCCAGCCCAAACGGCGGTTTGGTCGCACTTTCTCAGAATTGACTCGGCTCTGCCGCAGGCTGGACGGTTCCCCATCAGAGACCCGCGCTGTGGTCGGGTCGCCCCTCAGAGTCGCACACCCTGCTCATTCTGGGCACAGCTTTGGGATCCTGCAGGATACAGCAGGCCCTCGGTGATGCAGTGCGGCCCGCATCCTACACTCTTCTGAGGATGTAAGTACACATAGTACATTTAAAACAACTTCTGTTGGTTAAAGTTCTGTATAAGAGAAATGACAAAAAAATAAGCAATGGAAAGTGGGGGTAGGGGGCACCCCAGAAAAATAACAGATAATGACAAGTCAATAACTTCTTCAATTAAAAATCACTGAAGGCAGGAACACTGGGATGACCAGGTAAGGCATGGAGGAGGGGCCAGTGCGACACCTTATCACCCCCCCCCCCCCCTTCCATGAACATACAGACACGGTAATCTTTCAGTTATACGTAATGCAGACACAGTAAGAACATAGCATTAAAGTCTTACGTGGAGCACAAAGAAATTGTAGGCACGCCGGCGTTTTGTTCCCCAGACCTCAGTATGCCAGTGCAGTCAGGCCACGGTTTGTTTGCGTAAAAGCCAGTGCTGACAACATCCATGATTCATCAGTCTCATGAATAAAGGATTCCCTAAGCAGGAGGATTTGGGAGCCACACTTGGAGTTTGCCTTGATAAATGCTCCACTTTTGCCGCCACTGCCGCAGAAGGCACCACCGTCTCTTACTTACCTGGTTTGCTCCATCCCCAACTCCCTTTACGGCGGTTATTTTCTTAAGACTGATACCTTAAAAGCACGATGAAACGCTCGTGGTCCTGTGGGGAAGGTCCGAGGAGGAGCCCTGGGGACAGCCAGATGAAACCGGTCCTGTATGTGTGTTGGAGCAATACAAAGTTAATTGTCGCAGACTTTGGGAACGAACCACAATTTTGGATGCTCACTTAAATGGGCCGCTGCTGCCGCCCATGAGCTGTAGACAGGAAGAAGCAGTGTAATGTAGAAAGGGTCTTAAATGAGTTTTCAGAGAGTAAAAGGCTTGGACCAGACTCTGCTGCCATCGAGTTTGTTAGCTATCTACGCCTCTGATTGGCGCACTGGGTGGTGGTTACCAGTTAGCCCTCTGCCCCCATTGGTGACCTTTACTTAGCAACGTTCTCGCCGATGCGTCTCAGGTAACAGGCCAGGCTGCCATACTCACACCCTCACATCCTCCCAGTCACGCACATGCCTGCACACAGTCACACACACACAAACGCACACTCATCTTCAGTCACAGCCACTCAATCTGTGACGTGTACACACACACACACACACACACACACACACACACACACTCAACATATTCCCAATCTCAGACAAGCACAGGCGAATTACATCAAGGCATGGATCTAAGGTGCAGATCTGGTGTCAGTCAGCAGCATCCCGTCCCACTTCCTCTTGTAAAATTGCAGTCACAAACTCGCCTTTCGTGGCGTCCACCAGCCAACCAGTGGACCCTTGTCTCTGGACGTTCATATTCAAATTTATTATTTGTCAGCAGTCTAGAGAGGGCTGAATTCCCTCGTTTGTGCTGTCGAGCATGCCACCTCTAACAGCCTGTGCTGATTCTCTGCCACCTCCAGCTGTTAGCCGGGAGCTCGTTTCAGCCATCTTACAGGGCGAGTTCGGCAATCACCGAATAAACGCTCTTACGTGGTTGGCTTCGGTCCCTCACACCGCCCGCAGCCCTGCCTGCATTTTACTTCACTCATCGTCTCACAGGTTCTTCAGTTTGCATTCAAGGGTGCGGGTGGCCTTAGTGGCAATGCAGAGCATGGCTAATGTGCTAACAAAGATCCAAAGCACCTTTAAACTGTTACAAAATTCACCGACAGGCTCAAAGAGAAGCAGCAGGCCTTCACCTCTGACACATGAAAAGTTACCATATTAGACCCTCTGGCCATTTATTAAAAATTCTCTTAGAAGCCAGCTGTGTCACTGGGGAAGGTGAGTCCAACTGCTGCCTCTGGGGCAATGGTTGATGTGTTGCGGTCTCCGGGGCCTTGGATAACTGTGAGACAGTCACCTGGGGTTCAGAGAACTCCCCCGCTCCCACTCTTTTAAAAAACACTCAATTTTTCCACACAGGGAAATATCCACTGCTGGCCAACAGTCCCACAGGCTCAAGTGGCAGGCAGGAGACGATGTGTCTGCGCAGGCTAGAAGGTGGATAGCTTCCAGAGGGCCTGTCCTGAGGCACATCTAAATCCCCCTCTCAGTCACATGCTTTGCCTGGGATTTTATCTGCGTTCTCTCTGACTAGTGATAAAAACACACCTTTCTTTGCTTTTCATGTTCCCTGGCTCTTATCTCTGTTTACCAACAGTAATTGTTCAAACATGCCCAAACAGATCATGTGAAATCTCTTACATTTCCATTCTGCCATGCTCTTTCTATAGTGTTTCCACCGGCAGCCGAAGTAACATGACTGTTTCGGCCGTCCTGCTCATGTCAGGTTAAACTAAGTCAGTTTTATTAATTACACCTTGTGACATAGTAGTGGTTTCAATATATATACTGTATATGTATTTTTACTAAGACTTTAAACTTGTCAATGATTTTTATGCACTGTACAGACATATTAAACTGCTGATATATTTGCTAGTGCTGAGGTTTCCTGTGTTACAGCTGGTGAGGACATTTGGGTTGAACTTGCATTTAAATCAACTGAACAAGTTTATTGCCAGAACCTTTTTATAGCCTGTGATCCTTAAACCAGATCTGTTCACGACTGCTACTTTTTCATTATAACACCATTGCTGGTTTAGTGGCACTGTTGAAAAGGCACATCCATTTCAAGCATGTTTGCGTTCATCCATTTAGCAAACACTTTTGTCCAGAGCAACTTACAAATGACAAATACGTGCTACAACTAAATTTCTTTTCTGCATTTAACCCACCTCTCTGTGGGGAGCAGTGGACAGCTATTATTCAGCGCCCTGGGAGCTACCGTTTGACTGTCTTGCTTAGGGACACACCTGGTAGCTGGGATGGGACTCAAACCTAGAGATTTCCCCGTTCCCACCTGATGTTCTATCCATTGATCCACCGGCCTTTTCTTACATTTAAGATCTAATGCCTATTCTGCCTATTCAAACCAACTGCACGTTTACTACAGTAAAATTAAGCCGATTCTGAGGTGATGTGACGTGCAAGTTAACACTGCTGATTTTCCTCTGACAGCTCAAGTCAACGTAGTAAGAATGGGCTTTGGCTTGAGATGGTGCAGACTTTTTTTAGATAGCAGTAACTGCAACAGAGGAGATCAGAGCCAGTCGCTTATCAAATACTGCCTACACTCGGTGGTGGTGGAGACGAAGCTGTCTGAAGCTGAACTGATACGTCAAGTGGAGGGGCGGACTGCACTCAGAGGCGGAGAAGCAGTTTGAAGCTGTCTGAACACATGGAAAGGCTACCTGAACGCAGAGGTGCAGAAGCTCTCGGAAGCTGAACTGACACATGGGGAGGCTGACGGCATTGTGGCTCAAATGGGAATGAAGTTCGCTTTGAGGAATGTGGGATGGGTGACCAATGACAAAATGATGTTGCAACAGCAGTGCAGCTGGGAGACATCACCGCTCGTTTCAAAACCACCCGTCACCCGTGAAACACTGGGCTGGTTTCAACACTCCCTGTCCCACACATATACACACAACTTCTAATATCAGAAATGGACACCAGAAAACAAGTAATTTACTCATCCATTCTTTAAAATCCACATAACATTTTTGGCATAGTTGCCCTCATCACTGCAGTTAACCGATACCTTCTACTACTAATTCTTGACGTTGGAATGTAAGTGATGATTTTCCATCTAGAGCTGAGGCGCCCGATACGCTGATCCCGATAAATCACGGGTAGATCGCGTGCCATTAAAAAAAATGTTTTTTGATGTTAGCCTATAAATATATTTAGCATTTTTTAATAGAGGTAGAGTGTTTTGACATGGTCATTTTAAAAGTAGCTCGCAAGCTGAAAAAGTGTGAGCACCCCTGGTCTAGGACATCTACAGGCTATTAAGAAATACAGTTAACCTTTACTCTCGTTAATTTTGCTTGTAATAAAACACGAACTGATCTGAACCTTTTCTTACCTCCCTGAATTGGAGACAAAGGGCTTGGCAGCTATGCCTAGGGTTTGGAGAATACACAGGTCTGGGAAAGCTTGTCCGAGTCCTGGATGATTATTAATGAAAGACAATGAACGGAAGCAGGCCAAGCTGCCAAGGTCTCAGTGCTGGGAAGCGACACAATTCTGCGGATAAACCGTGTGTCTGTGTTGTGCAGCTGATTAAACACAAACTCCAGATTGATCATGCTAGGAACAGTAGCACTCATCCCTGGGTGCCGTTAATCTTCTTAGCTAAAGTATGTGTGTTTGTCTCCCGTGTTAAGAGGCTCTGTGGTGTTTTAGTTAAGAATAGTAGCAATAATAGTGCTTATAGTGCAGTTAGCAGAACCCCCCCCCCCAAAAAAATGTGACCCGTCTGTCTGGTGGAGAAGGGCCTGGGACCGGCTGGGGAGCGCACTTATCAGACGTGTCCCAGAGCTGTTTTGTCTGGGTGTGTGTTTGTATGCGCATCTGACCCAGGTGGCTGTTTATGTTGACTTCCAATTTACCATATTTTTCCTGCTCCATTCAAAGAATTGCCCAACTTTCCTTCTAGATTTGTTTTTGCTCTGTAAAAGGCACAATCCCTGGATACACTAGGAGGGCCAAGTCTTTCAAACTGCGCCAAGTTCAGAGCATCCGGAGCCACCCGAGAGCTCTCCGTTTCAGAACAGGGGGGCACGTGGGATGTGAAAAACTGTTCCCCACTGGTTCAATCAAGGATTACTCGTATTAAAATGCTGTGCCTTAACAATAAACTTCAAAGTACATGGGGGTGTTTGGCTGTTTCTGGGAAGCTAACTTACACAGCTGAGGTCAGTTTGTGTTGAGGCGGCGAAAACGGGGTGTAAGTACAGCTCCTGTGAAGAACACAGAGCTCTGATGGGATTAGACAACAGAGCAAGACAGACAAAGGGATGATGTTATGGTCTTACTCATTTCCAGACCAATGGCAGACGTGCACCAGCTTCTTCAATGGACTTCTGTGCAGCCACAGTGATGTCATATACTGTGAAGGTCCTGATTTCCTTTCCCACTTTGTTGGGCGGCCACGGTGGAGTCAGAGTTGATATCGAGCATGTTCCTGTCTAGGCCACCTGCTTCATTCTAGACGCATGCTGAAAGCAGATGCATGACCCGCTTTGGTTTACACAGGCATTGCAGTTCAGTCTCAGGTCAAGAGGAGGAGGGATGCATTGTGGGAGAGCCAGCCGTGCTGCAGGGAGGTAAATGGCGGACGAGCTGCTCAGGGCCTGGCGGGGAAAGTCTGATGGAAAGTGGGTCAGCTGTGCACAGTGGAATGGCAGGAATCTGACACTGGCCAGTGGGTGTAAGTGTGAGGGATTTGAGGCTTGGATTTCTCCAGTGAACAACTGGAGTCTTTGTGGCCATTGCTCCAGAGCACGCCGGCTCAAAAAATGGAGGAACCCTCTCTCGCTGGCCTTTCGAGCACAGACCTTCTGTTGGCATTCCAGAACTGAGAGCCCATTTCAGAAGCACCATCTTATCCGGGCTCCACCCATAGGCAACTTCCCAAATCTCAGGAACATTCCTGAAATGTCCTCATTGTTTACTGCTGGATACTTTTTGGGATACCATGAAAGGAAGTCAGCTGTGAATGAAAGCACAGACAACTATACAACCTTCCCCCACACATACACAAACATATAAACACAGAGACACTCAACATTCATTGTAAACATGGTGTGATTGCTTAATTAGCACAGCAGAGCGGGTCCTTTATTTACCTCTCTTGGAGGCAGTGGTGGGAGAGAGACAGACAAGGACTGCGTCAGCCGCTGACAAGCGGAAAACACCAGAGCCCTTTAATAAACACTGTGTTAGAATGTCTATGAAGATTCTCTGTTGTCCAGGGGAGGTTATCTAGAAGTTGAGTCATGTCAACCGGACTTCTTCTTACGCAGAAAGGTTTCATTTTTTACCGAAAGGCTTCTTCAGTCTGATGGAAGTGGGTAAGATTCTATCACTATATACCTATCAGGGTTGCTGGTCACATCCATGCTTGAATAGACTCGTTAGTGTAAGAAAGGGGAGGTTAGAAGGTTAAGAATAGGGAGTCGTTCCATATGACGACCAGTGACTGAAATATTTGTTAGGTATGGCCCTCCTGATGGATATGTGACAAAGTGTTGATTTTCCTTGGGATGGATGAAATAGCAGCATGAAAAATAGGAGACAGGTTATGTCCCAGTCCTCCTCAGTTTAACGAAGGGTTGTCCATTTGTACATAAATGGCTTCCTTCACTCCTCTCTCAAACCATCTATCCTCTCTGTCCAAAATGTGAACATTCTCATCCTCAAATGTGTGTCCTTTGTCCTTCAGATGGAGGTAGACTGCCGATTCTGGTCCTGATGAGTTGCTCCTTTTATGTTGGTACATTTGTTTGTGTAGAGGTTGTTTCGCTTCTCCAATGTAGAGTTCTGAACATTGTTCATTGCATTGGACAGCGTATATTATATTGCTCTTCTTCTGTTTTGGTGTCTTGTCTTTTGGGTGGACGAGTCTCTGTCTTAGTGTGTTAGAATGTGTTAGAACAGAGTAAATTAGATATGCCAGACGTCCTGCCTGGCTCTGACCCTTCGAAGGACGACCGCGGGTCAATTAGCGTGACCGGGAACGTTGAGACCGAGAGGAATGAAGTTGTGTGGAAACGAGAATGGAGGAAGGAAGAGAGTGCGGGCAGGAAAGAAGCCTATTCCATGTACCTTCACACATCTTCAGCGATCTGAGGACAGTGGAGTATCAGGAGGTTTTTGTGTGAATTAGAGGGGAACTCCAGCAAGGACTTGGTTTTTCTCCTGTGAGGAATGAGCATGTTTTCCTGAGATGGTCATGTGTTTTGTTTTCTGCGTGGGGCGGCGGCGCGCGGGGGGGGGGGCGGGGGGGGGGGGGGGGGGGGGGCGGGGGGGGGGGGGGGGGGGGGGGGGGGGG